>CAJQTV010002924.1:0-10398 GCA_907163055.1 Formica aquilonia x Formica polyctena | reverse complement strand
GCCAGAATTGAGACGCGAGCAACATGCAACCGAGGTGGGGGGGGAAACCCCAACAAGCGCAAAAGCAAAATGTGAGCTCGGCGCTTCGGAAAAGCTTCGGATAACAGAAGGGCCCAGTTTGTACTGTTTTCGCCCTCTCTCCTTCCTCCCGACCCGGGCCCCAACGATACGGGCAAGGGGGGGACGGGCGACGGGCGGACGGGCGAGTTGTTCGTTTCTCGATTTTTTTATCAAAACAATATCTAGATTATTAAAAAATATTATTTAAATGAAGAGAAATTATACAAAGATAAAAAATGAATATTGTTAGAACAAATCAAATAATTTTTGTTAATAAATACTGGAAAGAATAAAAATATATATTATGTCAGCACTTTTATATATTTAAAAAAAAAAATATGTATTAATTAAAGCAGTATTGTTTTAATGTAATAATGTATTTTTTTAACTCTGGTATAAATATATAGTATCAAAAGGCTGAAAATATATTTTTTAAATTGGGAGAAATAATATTTGCAATTGTAAATATATTTTTACAAAGCATTGGGGTTTAACTCAATAAAATAAATAATAAATTTTGGAAATAGTTACAAATTTCATTTATACAACTCGAGATATATAATTTATGAGAATTAAACCCCTACTTTTTGGCTTCAAACAAACATTTACAAATATTTATCGTGCTCAATTCAATCAGTTTAATATTCTGAATCTTGTGTTGGGCTTATATCAGATATAATCAGAAATTTAAACTGATTGAACACTACTACGCTTTAAATTTATATTACAAACCCCAAACCTTGCAGACTTTATATCCTTTTGTAAGAATGCGAGAAAATACATCATCTAACGAAGAAATTAGTAAATCGCTCACATATTTAAATGAAATAAATTGATTTTTAATAACAAAAAATCTAATTGTCTAAAATACATATTTGATTAAATATTATATATTATATACTATATTATATATTAGTATTATGTATTTAGGATGGCTTTACATAATGAATGGTGCTTTTCCACACCACCCATGGGTATCACCAATGGCGCTTTTCGGTTTTTTAAAGTGGACCTTCGCCTGGAGCCCTATTATACCACTGTATGTTAATATTATATTGACCTGGGGGCAAGAAGGATATGATAGGATAGGAAATGATAAAAATGTGGGGTAAAAAATAATTAACCCCCAAAATTATTTATATTTATTTTTTATTATTTTAAATTTTTATTTTTTAATATTTTATATAAAAGTTTTTTATAATGGTGGGGCCACTGCGGCCTCTGCCTCTGCCTTCCGCGGCCGCGGCCCCCCTCCAGGGCCGCCTCTATTACCCCGGGCCCCCACCTGTACCGGCCCGGCCGCCACGTACGACCCATCCTCTCCCCCCCCTCGCTGGTTGTACCAGCGAGCTCGCGATTTACCGCCTACCTCTTTTTTTTTTCTTTGTCTGAAAAAAAACATGTACATTGATGGGACATGAGAGATAAATGCTTTTCATTACTCTCCATGCACTTAGAACAGTTTGGTTTTCTCGTTTTTAGTGCTGATTTTAATACACAAATGCATGTACTACACGCGGGCGAAAGTTTATTTGTTTTTACTTGTTTTTATATCAGATAGAAATAAGAGGGCATGGCTTTACATTCGATTTTACAATAGCAGAAAAAGAACATTTTTTCTAACAATTGTTGCATCAGCTGCTGAGAGATGCTGGCTACTTCGTTTTGGGCAGCACGTAAATATGCCGCTTTTCTTCATTAATATATCTTCTGCAATGATATAAAGATCACTTCCTAATTTCAAATGCTGGCTCAGATAAGATACGTTTTTTCTATCTGATATAAAAACAAACCAAGAAAGAAACAAATAAACTTCCGCCGCGGATAAATGCTATGTGTGTATTAAAATCTGCACTATCAAACGAGAGATTAATTTAATTTACGGCTTAACAGACAATGATACGATTTTTATCGAAAAGGCATTGTATCCTCAGGGTGGAAGCTGAAGCACTCGGAAAAATTATCTTTCTACTTGTGTTCCTAAGAAAATGAAAGCTTACATTTCATATTCTGTCTGACATGATGAACATGCTTCTGATCCCGATCATCTTGTTAAGCCTATGTACCCTTGTAACTAATTTGTTGAGTCAACGTAAAATTTTGATAGCGTGGTCTTGTGAAATCTTTAAAAGACAATCTACACTTGTTAACCAAAAATCAAGTCTGATCGTGGAGTCCCTATATCTTGGCTGGTAAAAAACATATTCACATTATTTTACCTCATACAAGTGTGTAAAAAATATCCTTTTGGTCTGTAAAAGACATCTTCTGCTTGTTATAAAAACAATGTGTGATGAATTAAGAATAAATCTAGCGAAGCTTTCTGTAAAAGACATTCACATTTCGTGATGTGATAAATAAAATCAAGTGATGCGTAAAAAATATCTTGTCTGATAAAAGTTTGAAGAGGGAATGGGTGAAGTGTAATGCGATCAGGGGGTAGTGGTAGGGTAGGGTGGAAGGTAAAGGAGGGGGGGTTGAAGAAAATGAGACAGGGGAGAAAATTCGTGGCGACATTTACATGACTCGGTTGGATATATGGAGGGAAAGGGGGGACACCAGGGGGGTAAGCGGTTACAGGAACAGAGGTATGTGTGGGGGTGAGAAAGTGGATGGGAATAGAGTGATATTATAGAAAAGCTGAAGCAGGTGCACACAAGAAATAATATTAAGGTGAGTACAGTCGCGTTATTATTAAATGCTTGACATCGATGACAAAGATTGGATAAAGCACCATCATTCACAGTAAAAACATCCTAAATTGATAGGAAGCACGCAATGACTATAGATCGAACTTATATAAGGCCGTTTATTATCGCGAATATGTCATTTTAGACAATTAGATTCGTTGGATTGTATATTTGCTAAAAAATCAATGTCATTGTCATTTTAAATCTATGGTTGAGCGATTTATCACAATTTCCTGTCGTTATCGCAGAATTGTATTCTGCACACATTGACAATATGTAATATAATAAAAACTGAAACAAGGTTAAGGACTAGTAATATAAGATTTAAAGCGTATGTACGGTATCCATCAGTTAATTGTCTGATTTGATATCTGATGTGAAGACCATCAGCAGAGATTCGATATGGCCGGTTAATTGCTGATAACTGAATATTTCGAATTCAGCACGGCATAAGATATTGTGTAAACTGTTTGTTTGAAGCACCAAAAGTAGGAAAGTTCCTAATTGTTAAATATGATAATTAGTATGATGTCGCATGTTCCGTCATAAAATGTAAAATTATGGACCTATTTTCCAAAATTTTATTATTTATTTTTATTAAGTTAAGATCGGCCCAATGGGTTAACACATCAAAATACGAAATTTACAATTTTTTATTGACGAAACGTCTGATACTTATAATGAAAAATGGATGACGTTTAATTGTTGGAATAGTTGATCCTGAAATTTCATTAAGATATTCACACTCGACAATTAGATTAATTTTAATATGAATAATGTGCGAGAAATTAGCAGCGCGGAAAAATTATTGTGCTCATGCAAAACAAAAAAAAAAATAAAACAAAAAAAAACCCCCCCAGTTTTTACAATATTACGTTTGCTCTATTCAATGCAGTTTAATAATTTGAATCTGTCGTGATAGCGTCTTACATCTAATCGCTATAATCAGACAATTAAACTGGTTAGAACACTACTACGCTTGTAAATCATTATATTGACATAGCCAAAATGTGCCATGACATTATACTGCATTTGCTAAAAATGCTGCATGTGCAAAAACATCGGAATACTAACGAAGAAATTTTTTAGTAAAGATCGCTCACATTATTTAACAGTAAGTCCCAAGCGAATGCTGATTTTTTAATCACAAATTTTTAAAGATCTAATTGTCAGGAAACTACATCATTTAAAATCTTAGATAGTTGATCTTGATTAGGTATTTAGGATGGCTCCTCGCCATAAGAATGGTGCTTTTCCCACCACATCTTGAGTTGTGGGGATCTCACAGAATGGCGCGTCGGTTTTTTACCAAAATGGACCGTTCGCCTGGAACACTAATTATAGTCCACTGATGTTAATAATTATATATGTATCCTTGCATTTACATCTGTTGATGTTTTATAGACAGCATATTTACTACACGTGTTTTTAAACATTATGTTGAATGTCTTTTTAATTCCTTTTTCAACGCATTTTTACACAGCTCTGTTTTTACAAGAATGTGATGTATTTACAGACAAGATCATGTCGAGCTTTTAATACACACTTGTATTTAAAAAATGTGATGTTTTTTACCAGAGCTTCTAAGTATATATTTATATGACTGTTTTTACAAATGTCTGGGCTGTCTTTTTAAAGACCAAGATATCTTTTATTAATATAAATGTCAACATTTGAATGTGAAAACATATCTCGAGAGTTTAACGAAAGACGGATCACTCAGACATAGTTGGATCAAATGTTCAGCAGCATATACATGTAAGGACTGTTATTTTACGTGACTGCCTGACAAGTAGAATAGTAAAAGACTGCCGATGAATAAGAGATAAACGTATTTTCATAATCTCATGTTCTAGACCACAGTTGTTTTCTCGTTAGAAGTGCAGCATTCTGTAGCATACAAATAGAGAAATATCATTTAATACACGCGGTGCTTTTTATCGCAACAAGTTTACCCTCCCCACCCCCCCGGGGTTTTTTGTTGTTAATAGCAGATAGAAAAAAAAGTGGCATTCTTTTTCGAGCTCGAGCATTACACTTTGCAAAAAAGGATCTTATAGCATTCTAAATTAGAGATTTTGATGAGTTGTGGATAGGAACGTTTTAAAATTTCCTTATCCACATCTCATTAAAGTTGAATTTTTTTTTTTGTGAATGCTATAATGTTGCTTTTTCGCTATTGTAAAATGCTGAGCCCGTAAAGCATGCCACTCTCTTTTCTTATCCTGATTATATAAACCACAAAACAAAAGAAATAAACCTGTTTCCGCCCCCCCCGCGTGTATAAAATGCTTATTTGTGTATTAAACTCAGCACTAAAAACGAGAGGAAAAACAAACTGTTCTAGACATGGAGATTAATGAAAAGCATTTATCTCTCATGTCATCGGAAAAATTATGATTCTACTTGTCCTAAGAAAAATGAACAGTCCTTACATTATATCTGCTGACATTGATGACATTGCTGGTCGTCCGTCTCGGTTAATGATATGTAATAATAATGTTGGTGTGAAAATAAAGAAATATCCTTTGCTTGTTAAAAGAATAACACACTGTGTAAAAAACAAAGGTTGTAATGAATACTTGTCTGTAAAAAAAGACATCACATTTTAAAAATACAAGTGTGTAAAAAATATCTTGTCTGTAAAAAGACATCACACTTGTTAAAAAACAAGTAGTGTAAAAACAAGTGTGTAAAAATCTTTGTCTGTAAAAGGACATCATCATTTATAAAATACAAAATATTTTGTTGTAAAAGCACAAGAGAACGTGTCTGTAAAAGACATCACATTTTTAAAATACAAGTGTTGTAAAAAATATCTTGTTTGTAAAGGAGAACCATTCCTACTTTGTAAAGGAACAAAGTGTGTAAAAAAATCTTGTCCTGATTAGAAGACAACACAATGGCAAATGAAAGAATACAATAGAATTATAAATACAATGGTATAATAGGTGTTCGACAAGGCGAAGGGTGGCGCTTAGAAAAAACGAACGCGCCATTGGTGAACGCCATGGTGCTGGGTGTGTTGAAAAGCACCATTAATTATGTAAGCCGCCTAATCATAATCTAATACAATAAGAATAGGTTCAAATATATAATATTTAATCAAAGTATGTAATTTTAGACAATTAGATTAATGTTGTTATTAACAAATCTCAATTCATTCATTTTAAATATTAGATGAGCGGATTACTAATTTCTTCATTAGTCTGATGCTATGTCCTCGGCATTCAGGACAAATTGCTGATCTAAAGTCCCTGAAAAAGGTTTGGCTAGTAATATAGGATTTAAAGAGCGTAGTAGTGTTCAATCAGTTTAATTCTGATTATATCTGATATATAGCTCAACACAAGATTTGAGAATATTAAAATGATTGAATTGAGACGATAAATAGTTTGTAAAATGTGGTTTGTTTGAAGTCAAAAATGTTAGGAGTTTAGACTATCACTATAAATTATATATATCGAGTTGTATAAATGAATTTGAACTATTTCCGTCGAAAATTTATTATTTTTGATTATACTGATATAACCCCAATGCTTCGTAAGTTATTTACTTGCAAATTATTTCTCCATTTAAAAAATATCATAATTCAGCAATAATTTGATCCTCAATATTTTCCAGTTATAAGGTGATACATTATTAACATTAACATCTGTATTTATTAGACATTTTTTTTTTTATTTAAAGGGTATAAAAGTGCTGGCTATATATTAATTTTTTCTTCTTAGAGTTATTATTAACAAAATTATTTGATTTGTTCTAATTATTTCATTTTATCTTGTAATTGATACTATGGTTTTAGAGTTTAGTTATTGTTATTATTGTCTTGTGGACTTAATTAGTTTGTTGGCGTTGTTTTTTAATGTTTTATTATTTTTTTCATATAATTATGTTATAATGTGTTCTGATCTTAATTTTTCTTGTATTTTGTTTAGCTTTGACTTTATCGATTAATTATGTCGTCTATTGATTCTATTTGTTTTTTTGTTTTTTTTTGTTTAAAGTTGTATTTACGACTATGGCTTATCTTTAGTTTTATTTGTTATAGTGTTTTTTTTTTAAAATTTTTAGTTTTTTTGATTTTTGTTTATTTGGCGTATTTTGATTTTTTTTTTATTATTTGTTATTTTATCTTTGTGATTGTATGTCTTTTAACTCTGTTATTTATTGTTGTAAGTATTTGCTTAAATTGGTTTAGTTAGTAATTCAGTGTATTTATTATACGTAATCTGTTTATTGGTTTGTGTTGCTTTTTTTTTATTTGGTTTTGTTTTTATTTTCTTGTTCTGTTTGTTGTTGTGTTCTGTTTTGTTGTTTGAGTTTTTTATTTTTATTTTATTTTTCCTTTTTTTTTTATTAGTTCTTCGCTACTTATTCTTTGCGGCTCGGTATGAAGAGAGTTTATATCAAGATAATATTATTTTTTTGTTTTCTTCTGTTATTTTAAAAGTTAAAGCCGAATTTCACGAGCTCCATACAACTCAACTACGTTACGCTGTTTGCGCTTCTGGGTGGTGTTATTTTCTGTCTTCCGTTTCAATTTAATTTTATTATTTTATGTTTATTTTATTTTGTTTTATTACAATGGATGTCTTTGGCATTGTCTATTTATCATTATAATTGTTATGTTGTTATGGATATGTTGCATTCCATGTCCCAGCTCCGGCGCCCCGACGTCTTCACTTGGCGTTTCCCGGGGCCCCCGGGCCCCCGCATCCTCGGCGTCGCCTGGCGCTCCCGCGCCACAGCTCCCGGGGTATCCTCGCCTCGGCCTGGCGCTCCTCGCCGCAGCTCCCGGCGTGTCCTCGGGCCTCTGCCGGGCGCAAAGCGCCCCAGCTCCGGCAATCCTCGACGTCACCTGGCGCTCCGCGCCACAGCTCCGGCGTTTTACCCGCCTCTGGGCCCGGCGCGACGCGCCCCAGCTCCCGGGGTATCCTCGCCTCGCCTGGCGCGACACGCCCCAGCTCCGGCGCCCCCCCTCGCCTTTGCCCGGCGCAATGCGCCCCCGTTCCGGCGAATCCTTATCGTCGCCTGGCGCTCCGCGCCCCAGCTCGGCATATCCTCGCTTCTGCCTGGGGCGACGCGCCCCAGCTTCGGCGTATCCTCGCCTTTGCCGGGCGCAACGCCCCCCCAGCTCCGTCGCATCGTTTGCCCTTTGCTGGGCACTTCCAACGCTATCAACTCCGGCGCCCCCCCTCGCCTTCGTCCGGCGCCTCGCGCCACCACACAGGTACTCCATCCGCACGGCGCACCACCAATCATCCAAACCGAGGGTCATCAGCGTCATCTCTGACCCTCATCCGCCTCGGCTCCCGGAGAAGCGACGCACTCCAGCACCGGACGTGCTCACATAAACACCCCCGACTAGCCAAGGGCGTGGAACAACGGGGCCCCCGGAAAAAGGAGGCACGCAGGCAGGAGCCTGTGCCTGACGTCGGGCCAACCTTGGAGCTCCATCCAACCTCGCCGATAACTCTCTCGTCGTCCGACGAGGGCCAAGGGCGGCCAAGGACGCCCCGTCTCAGGGAACCCTCGCCTGACCGGAAGGTACCGTGGTGGCTGCCGACCTGGGACGCTCCAAAATATCGCCCGTGGAAACACGGGACAGAGGAGCGGAAGGTCACGTGCACCCAAGGGACTCAGACGACCGTAAGCACGTCCTCGCAACAGACCAATCGACGCAAACCAGAAAACGTGGAGGACAACGGCGTTATGTTTCTATTGACTATTTTACCAAATGTAAATATAAAATGAAATAAAATTATGATTTTTGATATACAGTTATTATCATTTACTGCCAGAACCTAAGCGATTCCTTGCAAGTTCCTACTTCAAAGCGATCACTGAATAGTAGTATTAAACTACAATTATTGTTGATAATACAGTTTTATTTATGTAGAATTTGGGATTTGTTAATTTATTTTTAGTATATAATGTTCAACAATAATATTTTATGTGCTTACCTTATATTATCTCACAATAATATAGTATTTATGTAGAAGTAGTAGTTTTTGAGAATTGGCATTCGTTTTAATTTTTTTGAATCCTATTTAGTATTTTTACAGTTTGCTCCCTGCACATCATACGTCCAGACTTTCACGCAAAATGCGCTTTTTCTTTTTTTTTTTAAAATTATTTCTTTTAATATTCTTATTCAAAAACTGAGCAGGCGCCGTGTCTATAATGACTTTGAGTATAATTCGTTATCTCGTCTTGAAAAGCTGACTTCCCAAAGGGTCCGCTATAGGATCTGGTTATAATCTTGCATCTCCTTCCTCAAGTGATCATATTTGAAACTTTGCTTACTCCGTGCATTGTAAATCTTTGGGGAAAAACAAGTCATTGTGTTCGATTATAAGCGTGATGGTCACTTCCTTCTATCTGTGTGTGAGGAAAAGAACAGAATTGTAATTTTTAATTTAGTTTACATATCTGGTTTTTTTTTGTGCCTACTGAATGGTTTTTATTGTCTATATTGTACTTACGTCGTTACTCCCAAATCTCTAAAACCCAATATTTTACGCTTTTTTAGCAAAGTTTTCAGCTGGGATTGCATACAGTCTTTTTCCCGTAGGGCCCCCCCAGCTAAAGAAAACCCAGCAAAAATTTACCGGGCCCTTTTTAAAAAGTTTGTTGGGTTTTGTTTTTGCGAAAATAAGCGCATATTTAAAAATATTCAGATAAAATCAAAAAATAATATACTATAAAACAATAAAAACAATAAACAGACATATATAAGCAGACATATATAAGCAGATATATATACAAAATTTCATCTACTGCTCGATAGAACCAAATTGTTTTCGCAGCAGATTTAAATATCAACGAGCGGTACGTCGCGCCCCAGGTTTTAAAAAAAAAACTTTTCGGTTGTCAACTTTTGGGCCTATCTTGCCTAGTACGGGGGCCGCGACGTCCCCAAGTAGCTTATCCGGAGTTTTACCTAAAAAACTTTCGATTAAAAATTCCCCAGGAACCAACCCTTTAATAAAAAATCTAAAACGGCACTTATCTGATACAATGGGAGTAAGCTTTCTTTTTTGCACCGTTTTTAATAATATTGATGCGTCAATCCTAGGAATGATAATCGTATACCCGAAATGTGACATTTTTTTTCTCCATCATTGCATAAAATCATGGTCACAAGTTTTAGACTTCACTACTATGTTCGCACGCACACCGCCAAGCGGTTTTTTCCTTCAAAGGGGCGTTGCAGCGCTATGACGATTATTCCTTGAGTTGAAAACGCCTTGAGAGAAATGTGATGTGCGCGCATACTATTAACTACGGACATTACGTCGGTTAGACACTTAAGGTTGGGGCTTTTGGCCTTTTTTGAAAACTCCTCTTCTAAAGAGGAATCTTTCTTTTGACCTATTATCTATAAAAAAAATTTTTGATACAACCCCAACTGATCTTACAACTTCGCTACTTAATCACATTGTTGTGGGCCGGTATTAGGCCCGGGTTACAAGAAAAGAAGAAAAGAAAAGTATAGCGCGCGGGTGTACTAGCGTGGGAAAAGGACGCAAGTATAATAAGGTAGGTTTAAAGGTTATATTAATCTGTTGCAAAAAATTTTTTGGTCCCATCGAAAGTTATATTTTTTTTATACTGTTAATTGTTTTTAATATAATTCTTATAT
>CAJQTV010002916.1:0-16629 GCA_907163055.1 Formica aquilonia x Formica polyctena | reverse complement strand
CTTTTGCAGGTCTTGAGTGAGCTCTGGCGATGCCCCGGCAGATCCCACCGCTGCCACCAATTATGTTATGCCTCCGGAGAGGCACGGTAGTTAGGATCGTTTGCCGGAAGGAATTTGGGAATTCGGGCTCCGCCCGAGTAGTTCACTGAATTTATTATAATTAAGAAATGACACTTTCGTATTCTGAATAAATGTATTTATATCTATTTTATTCGTACTTGGTTTAATTACAAAGTCTCCGCACGTCTCTCGCGTCGCGTATCGCGATATCGGATATCTTGACGTGCGCGTGTTTGGAGTTGAGTTTCGGTCGCGAAACTCACTTCTCGATCTTATGTATTTATTTCTGCCGACTGCGTGGCGTTAATTTAATAGTTTCCCGTAAAGCGTTATTGACTGCCCGCGTAATATTAATAAAGACTGCCCGCCGATCGTTAGCGATGGGTCTTTTTATTATCTCCCCTTGGTTTCCCAGGAGGGGATCGGTTAGCGACAAGACCATGTGTCGTGTCGCTCGATTTTGGCGGCAAGATCCGGATGCAAGCTAAGGAGTTCTAAGGGACTTCTTTGCTTGCATTTTCGCAATTTCCTTTTCGCTTTTAGGTAGGAGCTCTACGTTGCATTTTCGCAACGCATTAATTCCGCTTGCCTTGATTTCCGCGTTTTCGTAATGAGTGATTGCGCGGTCGCTCGGGCTTCGCGCGTAGCTCGCGTTGTCAGCGCTTCGCTCGGTCAACGTTCGTAACGTGATCTGTATTCGCGTTACACGTTGAGCAATGTCTTATCGTATAAAATAATATATCTCTAAAATAATATGTATCTAGTAATTCGTATATAGCCTTTTCGGGCTATAACAACTCCTCGACGAGTCGAGGTAATTCGTCGAACCACTTATACGTTCCGCTCAGCCTGAAATACTTCCATATAGAATTTTTGAGCGTGCGATTGAATCGTTCGACGATCGACGACTTCATTACCGAGTACATCGAGTAATGATTCACTTCGCGCTTTTCCGCGAATTTTCTAACTTCGGCGTTATAGAATTCCTTTCCTTTGTCGGTTTGCAGATTTTTCGGACACCGCTTAGAGTCTCGCACTATCTTGGATAACGCTCGGGTAACCTCGTTTGCGCTCTTGCTTTTAAGCGTTACGGTCCAAGCGTATTTGCTTAATGCGTCGATAACGGTGAGTATGTAGTCGTGGCCTTTGTTGAATCTCGCGTAAGGACGCATCTCGACCACATCCGCTTGCCACAGGTCGTCGTACCCGCGTATCGCGACGCGACGACGCGGAAAGTTTCTTCTCACCGGCGCGTGCAACTCCTCGACTAATCTTCGTTTTTCGGCGCTCATAATTCTCTTCTCTTTCTCTCAAGGATGACGTTGGGCGGGATCTCTCTCTCGAGCGGCTCGCCGCTCCGAGTGTCGCTGTTGGTCTCGCGAATCTTCGCTAGTTCCGTCACTCTCCCCGATAGCTCATCCGCGTCTCTCTTCAATCGCGATGTTGAATTTTCCAATTCTTGTATTTTCGCCGCGATTCGCGATTTTTGGGTTAGTTCCTGTATTATTTTACCCTGATTGAACAGTATTTTACGGTCGCTCGCGCTTTTCGTCGAAGACTCCACAGCGTTGAGCGATATCGTATTTTTTGCGGCATCGATCCGATCGCTTAAAGCGTTGATCCGTTTATCCAAAGCATCGATCCGTTTACCTAGAGCGTTAGCGTTCGATTCTGTTCTCGAAACGGAATTTTCCACGGCGTCTATCCGTTTACTCAGAATGTCGTCGCGCGCTTCGATCTTGGAAACAAAACTTTCCGCGGCGTCTATTCGTTTACCCAGAGCGTTATCGAGCTGGGTGAGTCTCGTGAATAGTAGAATGACGCCTTTCCCTGCCTCGTCCGCGTCTTTTCTCAATTGCGACGTGATTCCTTCATTCGTAGCTTTTGCTCGTCGCGTCGGCGTCCTCCTCTGGCTTAGCCAGAGCGCTCTATCGCGTCGTACTCGACGGAAGAGCTTAGACACAGCGCGTTATCGCGCATGTAATTTCGCAGAGACTCGATAGCCGGACGTAGTCTTCCGGTTCTCGCGTCGTAGCCGCGGTTTTTTAGAGGCGTACCGAATTTGCTCACGGACATCGCGAATCGCGCGCACGACTGCGACGATCGTCGATGCGACGGTTCGATTTATACGATCGCTCCCGTTTCGCGAAGCTCCTCGATTATCGATAGAATCTCGTTTTCGTGAGCGTTGTTGCCGGCTCGCCGCGAAGCGTCCAACAATCGCAGACGATCCACTAATTCGTTTAGATCGTCCCAATGAACGTAATCGATTCTATCGTTCATGACTCGCATGGTTGACGGTACGCGACCCGCGCCCATATTTTTCGCGCCGCTGCCGTGGATAAGCGGAGCGATAACGAACTTGTATTTGTATCCTTTATTTCCTAAAACAGATTTTTTAACGCCATTGTCGCGTTTATGAGTGTTCGTTGTTAACAATATACTTTTGTATGTTAATTTATATTTTTCCGTGTATGTGAAACTATCAGGATTTTTCATAAAGATTAATTCGTACAAACCGATGTATTTAATTTCATCTATAAGTATGGAGTCATCCGTGTCTACATCGAATCGCTTATTGCCGAGCATCGCGCCTTTCGCGCTAATGTACACTCCGTAAATGTGATCGATCTCATTCGGCGCTTCTCCGCCGAGAAGAGCCCCCATGTATTTTCGTCCCAACGGTCCTAGCCGACCGTGCGACATTTCGCGATCTTGAGAAGTTCGCGAAATTCGCCTAATGGGCGTTTCGAACGTCGAGGACGACTCGAGATTTTCGGGTTTGAACGCTTCCTCTTCAGTTTCATTTCGCGCGAATGGATCTCTCTCGATAGGATACTCGTTTAACGGAGTAGAAACGGCGTCAAATCGTCGTCGCGCTCGTATTCGTTTCACTTTAGGTTTTTTCCAAGCGGGATCAACTCTTCTTCCTTCCATTTTTCCTCGACGCTCGTCGTTACGGGCGAGGCGTCGATCGCGTCTCGCTTTATCGTTTCGCGTTTAATCTCGTCTCGCTCGGCGCGTTCGGCGATGCGCCGCAGCGGTTCGACGATCGGCTTGAAACGGCTCTCCATCGCGATCTCGTTCTCCATTTTGCCGGTCTTTAACGCTCTGTGTTTTTTACGAATCGATGCGCGCGTCTTAGCGATCTCTTTCGCCGTCTTCTCTCGTTCGCCGATATCCGTTGCAGCCATCGTGATTAACGAATCGGTTTTTCTCGCTCGCGGGAGGGAGAGCGATCGACGCGTTCGACGTATTCGCGACGACTGATCGCTCTACGGTACGACGAAATCGTTATACCCTCGTCTGTATCTGCTGGTTCGAAGCGCGCTCTATTTGTCAATCACTAGGAAACCATATCTATATCGCCAACACGCGCGACATAGCGCGTGAAAATTCTCATACGACATATCCGTGTTCACGTGATCGTTGTATGCTTCACGCAAGTTAGTGCCATCTTGTTTAAAATCAATCAACAGATTCGCGTTATCTTGAATCAAATGCTTTGGTATTATAGCGTACGTTTGGCACAGATAGAAGCAATCGACGTTCGAGTGTCGACCCATAGCGAAATACTCTCTAATAGTATTCTGTTTGTCGCACGCTACGTCGTCGAATACGAATATAGAGTTCGGGAGCGCTTCGCTAGGCGAAATAACGTCAGAGTTATCGGAAAATGTGAAATAACCTATATCCTCCATCGGTGCCAATAAATTCTCTAAATACTGATATTTAGGCTGCTGCAACGACTTCGAGTAAACGTAAACGTTCTCGAAGCGCACGCCGTGCGGGCTCTCCAACAAATTTATCAGCGCGTTCGTTTTACCACAATTAGAGGGACCGCAAATGAGGCAGCGAATAGCGCTCGGTAATAGACGACCGTGTCTGCGCGCTGCCTCCGACGGTCGCGCCTTACCGTCGAGGTTCGTCATCCTTATCGCGATCGGCTGCCGCACGAAGCGCATTCCTCTCGCCGCGCGCGTGCGCGGTACACTCGCGCGAGGCAGGGCGAGATCTTTTTATTTATATACGAATAGATCGCCATCGATCGCGCAGTAGCGAATCGCGCGCGGTGAATTGAGATGTTTATCTTACTAGTAGACGGTGACGATATTCTCGATTTCACCACCGATCAATTGCGGTTTCCCGAAAGTAATCTTGCTAAAGCACTTCCGTCGCTATGTGGAACGATTGTGGGAGAAACTGCCCGAACATATAAAAGTGGAGCCGGAGGTGCGGCGCTACCGTCGATGCCTGGAGCATTACAATCGTCCCTGGCAATGAACGTACATCGACGGCCCGGCGCCGCTCGTTAAAGATTGCAGCGAATGCAATTCGCGATGCGGCGGTACGGTGTAATCGGTGATATCGGCGGCGCCGGCTTATTGAACAGAGCGATAAACGCGCTCCCCTTCGAACTACACATACCCGGATATCAATTTTGCGGGCCGGGTACCCGTCTCGCGAAACGACTCGCGCGAGGCGATCAAGACATCAATTCTCTGGACGCGGCCTGCCGCGAGCACGACATCGTGTACTCGCGGAGCGGCGAGCTCGCCAATCGACACCGCCGCCGACCGCGCGCTCGCTGAGAGAGCGCGCGAGCGCGTCGCGGCGAGAGACTCGACTCTCGGCGAGAGAGCCGCCGCGACGGCTGTATGGATAGCTATGAAATCGAAAACGAAACTCGGAATGGGCGCGACGAGAATCAAGAGAAAGAAGAACAAAAGGAGGACGACCGCTACGAGGAAAAGAACGCTTCCGATAGCGAAACGCGGCGGCTTTTTGCCCCTGCTGCCGTTATTGGGAGCTCTCGGTTCTTTGACTGGAGGAGTGGCGGGAATCGCGAAAGCGGTGAGCGATCGCAAAGCGGCGCGACGATAGTTGGAGGAACTGCAACGTCACGATCGCGCAATGGAGGGTCGTGGTTTATACCTCGCACCGTACAAGCGCGGAAATGGCGCGTCCGCGACGAGAAAAAAAGGAAGAGCTAAAAAAAAACTTAGCGTAAACAGACGCTAGGGATTCTCCCATCCGTCGGAGTAACGACGAACGAACAGTTAAATCGCGCGGCGATACTCTCACGCGTATCTCACTTTAGAGGCGTGTTTATGCGCGACGCGCTTCCATCGCGGGCGCGCCGCAATGAGAGCGGCATCGTGAATTTAGACGACGCATCCGGCCCGGGTACTCATTGGGTGGCGTACGCGAAAAAAGGGGGCGATGCGATCTATTACGACGGTTTCGGCAATCTTCGTCCTCCGCGCGAACTCGCGCGTTATCTCAGGCGCGATGCGAATATTTGATACAATCGTCGCTCCGAGCAAACGCGCGATCAGAATATCTGTGGACAATTGAGTCTTCGATTTCTCCGGGGGGTCGATTAGAGGAATCGTACGCTATAATATCGACCGGCGTTCGTCGATCGAGCGCAGTTTGACCGCTCTCGTCAATCATGTCGCTAACTCTTACTCTTTCCGGACGATATAAATGTGCGTGTCCTGGATCAGAACGAAAGACTAATCGATTTTCGCGGCGAAGAGATCACGGTTCGAGTAAATTTCGTCTGCACGTGCGCGCGAAGACGCGTCCGATAAGGAGTGGTACGGGTACCACCCGTTTGACCACGTTAATATTGACCACGGTCACGATTGACCACGTTGATATTGACCACGTTAATATTGACTACGTTAATATTGACCACGGTCCCGATTAATCACGTTTATATTGACAACGGTCCCAATTGAAAAACCATGTAACACACACACACACATGCGGGGGGGGGCGTGCAAGGGGGGCCTTTGGCCCCCCTCCCGCACCCCTTCCGCCAGTCAGGCACAATGGACCTCGCTTTACAACTTGCAAAGTACATGCCCTAGTAACGACATGTATTGATCCGTAGTCAATATTAACGTGGTCAATATTAACGTGGTCAATCGGGACCGTGGTCAATATTAACGTGGTCAATATTAACGTGGTCAATCGGGACCGTGGTCAATATTAACGTGGTCAATCGGGACCGTGGTCAATATTAACGTGGTCATTATTAACGTGGTCAATATCAACGTGGTCAATCGGGACCGTGGTCAATATCAACGTGGTCAATCGGGTCCGTGGTCAATTTGAACCGTGGTCAATGGGGACCGTGGTCAATCGGAACCGTGGTAAATATCAACGTGGTCAATCGGGACTGTGGTCAATCGGGACTGTGGTCAATCGGGACTGTGGTCAATATCAACGTGGTCAATCGCAACGTGGTCAATCGCAACGTGGTCAATCTCAAAGTGGTCAATCGGGACCGTGGTCAATATCAACGTGGTCAAACGAGACGCTCCCCACACATACAATTCTTACGCAAATACTACGTTTGGGAATAGCGACGAGATACGAATTCCTATACAACAGCAAGATCTGTATACATTACCGTGCGATAGTTTTCTCTACATTGAAGGTAGACTCGAGTCGAAAGAGCCGGGTGCGCAAGAGGAAATCGCGTCGGTGACGAGGCTGGTGAACAATTGCGCGGCGTTTATGTTCGAGGAGATTCGCTATGAGCTCGACGGTGTGGAGATCGATCAAAGCAGAAATGTTGGGATAACGAGCACGATTAAGAATTACGCGTCGCTGACAGTCGAAAAAGGCAAGATATTAAAGAACGCCGGATGGGATTTATCGGCGGTAACTCATTCGTCGATCAACGATTTCAACTTTTGCGTACCTCTCAACGTGTTATTAGATTTTTGCGAGGATTACAAGCGTGTCGTGATCAACGCGCGACACGAACTTATTCTGATACGAGCGCGTAACGATAACAAATATATCATATCGCGCGAAACGCTAGAGCCTAAAATCGTTTTATTAAAGATACAGTGGCGAATGCCTCATATAGTGTTAAACGATATTAATAAATTAAGGTTATTGCGCACGTTGGATAGCGGACGATACCTGAGCGTCGCTTTTCGCTCGTGGGATCTCTACAAGTTTCCTCTTCTACAGAGCACGATTAAACATTCGTGGGCTGTCAAAGCGGCGACGTAACTTGAGAAACCGCGATACGTTATCTTCGCGTTACAGTCCGGAAAGAAGAACGTTCTATCCGAGGAGCCTTCTCTATTCGACGATTGCAAACTGACTAATGTCAAACTGTATCTTAATTCCGATTTTTATCCTTACGACGACATGAATCTGGATTTCGATAAGCGCAAAATCGCAGTGCTGTACGATATGTACTCGAAATTTCGAAGAACGTACTACGGATGCGACAATGACGAAGCGCTCTTAAATCTGAATAAATTTTTAGTCTACGGCCCGCTCGTGGTCATCGACTGTTCTCGACAGGAAGAGTCGATCAAGAGCGCCACCGTGGACGTTCGCGTAGAGTTCGATTGCAAGGAGAATATTCCCTCTAATACCACAGCTTATTATCTTATCATTCACGATCGAGTGGTGGAGTACAATCCGCTCACCAACGTTGTGCGCAGAATCGTGTAAGCGCGATGATATTCGAAAAAATATGAAGAGAGAATAATAGAGGAGCACACTTCGAGTATTGCTAACAACGACGATGGACGCACCGATCTTCGTCGATCTTCAAGGTTTCGTAGTTAACGAGAGATTCGTCACGAAAGAAGTAGCCGTATTAAGAAATGGCGCGGAATTGACGCATCACATCTTTCGCCCACCGATGTCTTGGGATCTGCTAACGAGAGCGAAAAATCGCGAGCGTGTTGGTTGACATCTAACCATCATCAACTAAAGTGGAATGACGGACACGTGAATTACGGGTCGATGAAAAGACTCGTTCGGGACGCCGTATGCCGAGAATCTAGCCCCGATTCAACGATAAGGATCTACGTCAAAGGTCACGAGAAGAAAAAGTGGCTGATCGAGATCTTAGGAAACGTCGCCGACGATCGCGACTATCCGTCTCCGTTGAGACTATCGACGCCGATTACGAGTATATCGAACGTCTGGAGACTCTAAACGCTTCGCGGGCCTTTCGCTGTAGATATCACGCGAAGAATTGCGCATTGGAGAACGCTTGCAAATTGCATGATTGGTGGTTCGAACGACGCGATCATTTGCGTAATATGTGCGATTGATTCTATATTATATTACTTTATATTATATTACTTTATATTATATTACTTTATATTATATTATATTACTTTATATTATATTACTTTATATTATATTATATTACTTTATATCTACTCGTTTGTATTATAAATTATATTGAATTATTGTATATTATGCATCATCATATATTTGTAACGGGGTCACTTTCGCGAGCGCGCGGATGACTCGGTCGGGATTAGGGCTCGTGAAAGGTGAGACACACGAAAGCTTTGGATGTAATGTAGCGTCTTTATTCACCTCTTTCGGCAATAGTCGAGTTACACGATATTGCGTAAATCTAACACGCGTCGGATAATGCAACGTGTTAGATTTATCTCGCGTTCGTTATTCGGTGCGCGACGTTCGATATATCGAACCGCTGGTGCTATTCGGCGGCGTACGGCGAGGCCGTGTTTATTTTGACGGTGCGGGAAACGCGCAAGAAATCGGGCGTGGTCGATCGGCGCGTGTTCGGCAAGGCCGTGTTTATTTTGACGGCGCTCGAATTGCGCAAAAACAGGGCGCGGTCGATCGGCGCGTGTTCGGCAAGGCCGTGTTTATTTTGATGGCGCGGATTTATATCGGGTGATACGGCTGAGTATCTCGGCGCGATTATAATAGTCTGATCGCGGTAAAACCGTGTCGGTGCGTTCGCGGTCCTTATCCGCGTATTCCCAGGTGTGCGGGGGTATGCGACCGGAGATCGAGAATCCTCGATCGGGCGGAGAACTCTCCGTCCCTTGCTTTCGTGCGCGGATATAGGTTTGCTATCGGATGTCGAGAAGTCTCGACGGAGCGGCGAACTCGCCGGCCCACGGTCCGTTTAGCGGTAGCGGTCGGATCTTAGAGAGGATTTTGCAGGCGGCGAGGAGACCGAGAATGCTCGGCGGAGACTGCGTACGCGTCAATCTCACGTTCCTTCGCTCGTATGCGGTTGTTCAGGATCGGTTCTGGTGTCGGCTCGGAGCGTACTGCTCGAGAGGATTCAGGAATCGTTCTGGTAATGAGATGCCGAAATGCTGCCTTTTTATACCCGAGCGTCTAGCGGTAATCGCGTCGTTCGCCCCCGGGTGGGGATAACGACGCGTTGTTTTCGGCGGGTAATTATTACGGTAAACGCGTCGCTTCCCCGGGGCGAAATGACGCGGCGTTTCGGCGGGTGACGCTCGGGATCTTCCGGCAGCATTCGGCTGTGCTCGATTTTCCGTATAACGGCGTAACGGCGGCCGTATTACGGCCGTACGGTTGTTTATCGCAACGGCGGTAATTCGAGTATTAAAAAGGGCGCTAGGCGCCTCTGCCATTCCCCGGCTGGTGTTCGCCGGGCGGCAGACTTCCGGCTGGACTACTTGCCGAGTAACGATGGGGGGTACATCGTTACATATTATATAGCATATCGAGTCAATTATTTAATCTATAAATTTAATTATATTTTAAGTTTTATATAATGTATCGAATCTATTATCAATTATATAAACTATAAATTTAATTATATAATCTATAAATTTAATCATTTATTTTAAGCTTTAATAAATGTATTCGTCATACTGTCGCAAAATACACGCTATACGAACGAACCGCATTTTTCCTTTATCGCGGCCGCGTATCCTTTCCCGCGATAATAGCTCACGCATCTCCTATTTTATACAGATGTCCGTCAGAAAATGTTCGACTATCTAACAAACTAGTGTCATTATAATAAAATTAAAATAAATCTATTTTATTTTATATTAAACATGTATTTTTTAAAAATAAATTTATCTTTACATATTAAACGAACACTATTTTTATCGCGAGCGCGTATCCTTTCGCGATAAGAGAGCGCCGACGCTTACTACAAAAGGCGCGGAAGAAAGATAGCGCGAGAGCGAGAGGATGTCGAAGAAGGAAAGAGAAGCGAAAAGAATCGACGCTTCGTTTAATATATAGCATTTATTCGTAAAAAACCACATTTTACAAATGCGCGCGTGCGATACACGAAATATATAAAAATGAACAAAAATCAAATTTTATTAGCGTGTAAAGTTACAGCTCAAAGAACGGTTGCGATTCGGGCTCGTAACCCTCCAATCGTACACTCGCCGGCGGTTCATCCTCGTCGACCGTCGACGGTTCGGCCTCGTTCTCCATCGGCTGCGATTCGGGCTCCTCGCCGATTAACTGCGATTCGGGCTCCTCGTCGATCGGTCGCGATTCGGGCTCCTCGTCGATTGGCCGCGATTCGGGCTCCTCGTCGATCGGTGACGCGACGACTCGCCTATCCTCGCGTTCGTGAAGCCTGTCGATCAACTCAGGGATGGCGAAGTCGCGATCGCAAAACTCGAATTGCTCGGAGGCTCGCGCGACGTCGCGTCGGCGAGCGTCGCGCAACGCGCTGTGAACGCTTTGCGCCTGCGCGGGCATAGTCCTCGTCTTCGTCAATAGATCGTAGAGCGATTCTCGCACCGTTCTTATACAATCCTCTATCTGTTGTCTAAAGTAAAAAAGTAAAAGGGTTATTAAAAGATTATAATTTATTATAAAAAGTATTATAAAAAGTATTATGAAAAATTTCGATCGAATACTTACATTAAACGCGCGATATCGATGTCTCCGTCCAACTGAAAGGTGAGTCTAAACGAATCCGGACTGTTCTCGATAACGCCTCGCGCCTCCTCGCGCAGATCCGAGGCGAGATCTCCCAAAACGTAGGCCTTTATCGCGATTAAATCTCCGTTTACGTTAATATAATCGGCCGCGTTAATTATCTGCTCGATTCGTTCCATATCGAGCAGTTCGCGACCGATTTTAACTCTCGCTATTTCACACCTCGCCACTTTGCTCTTCGCCGTTTCGCGCTTCGTCGCCTCGTCACTTCGCTATCTCGCGACCGAGAATACTTTGACGCTTCTCGAAACGATCTCGCGTTTATAAGGATCGACGCGCGGATGCCGCGGTACGAGCGGAGATAAACGAATAATAAAAATAGATTATAGAGGAAAATAACAAAGAATAATGCGATAAGAGGGACTCGAGCGCTCGCTAAATAACGCGCATCCCGGATACGCGATGAATGTTTATCGTCGCCGGAAGGGGTACATTTCTCTAATCGCTCGTCGAGAATCTTTCTTAGAGGATAAACGAATAATAAAAATAGAAATAATGAAAAAAGTAAAACCGCGAGAGGAACTCGAGCGTCCGCTAGATAACGCGCATCCCGGACGCTCGACCGATGTTCGCTCGTCGTCGAAAGGGCGCGTCCCTCTAATCGAGGCGGACCGCGACTTTTCCTCGAACGAATCGTCGACGCATTTCCCCCTCCCCCCAACCGCGTCGAATTCGCCGACGATAAAAATAGGCGTCTCGCCTAACGCGCGAATCAATCGCTCCCGGCGTCTCTCGATAGTTTCCCGCGTCTTTCCCCGCTCCGCGCGATGACTAACGGGAGGACGGTTCTTCTCGTCCTAGCGACGACGCTCGTCGCCGCGACGGCCGCCGCGCCCGTCGACTCGGAGAAAGCCGAGGCGCTCCGCTTCCTGCGCGCATACGGTTTTTTTTAGAAAAAGGACGACGGAGAATCGCTGTCGTCCGATAACGCGACATCACTGCGTCGCGCGTTGTCGCTGTTTCAGAAATACTATCAATTATCGGGAAACGGCGCGTTAGACGCCGTTACGCTTAGCCTTATGCGCAAATCGCGATGCGGTCTCGCGGACATTCTCGATCGCGCGTATAGCCCGATCGCGCGAAAATGGCCAAAAACGCGTCTCACGTGGAACTTTCAGGTAGCTAGTGAGGAAGTCTCGCGAACGGCCGAAGCGGCGTTTCGCTAACCTTCGCGCGCGACCCGCTGCGACCCGATATACTGATATCGTATCGAACGGGCGCGCACACTTACGCGAATCGCCGGAACATAGACATTTGCCCGGCGACCTTCGACGGCGGGCTGCTAAGACAATTGCGCGATCTCCTCAGTCGCGTTTATCGTCTCGGCGACGCGACCGAGAGAGAGAGAATCGACGAGGAGGACGACTAGAGCGACTCTGTCGTCATTTAAAAAAAAAATAGTATATAAGAGAGGACGCGCGCGAAAGGGGAAGAAGCGATCTCTACGCAAGTATATAAAGACCATCCATCAGTTAAGCGTTTCATTGTCGACGGAGAACGCCGAAGCCTACGAACGAGAAAAAACGAGCGATAATGTACGCGACAATGGGTGGGCTACCGCAACAGCAGCACTCGTTCGACGATCGATCGAAGTTAACCGAGCGAGACCGCGACGATAGCGCGGGATACGCTAAAAGAGCTAAACAGGACAATGGGTATGACTATTAAACGTTTATTCGAACTAATAATCCGCTAGCGTCGTTTCTCTTATCGCCCGCATCCATTTTCAGAAAAGATCGCGACCGGACGCCTAGACGCGATGCGGATGTCTCGATCGTGCGACCGCTCAGAATCTTAGGAAGACGCTACCCATTGACCAAAACTGCGTACAAACATCTTGAAGTCAGCGTTAACGTTAGTCGACCCTCTTTTGTGGAGATCATCCTTGGAGATTGCCACGGCAAGGAGATCTCGCTAACGCCGGATATGTGGAAGAAACTGCTCGATCTACGATCTACGCTTCTATCATATTTTCGCTCCGACGTGCGCGATGAGACGCGTCCTCCGGCGCCGATATACATCGAACAGTTAACGCTGCGATTCGGCAAACTCAACAATCTTCGAATACTCCATCTCGAAACGCCCAAGGTTCGTCTGGCCGTATCGAAAAGCATCGTTCTAACTATGTTAAACCTAGAACTTTGCATCAACCGCATCGTTACATCTTTAAGCGGTTCAACCGCGCACGTGGATAACAAGCTGACTCGTTTTCTCGATATCGCGGCAGGCGCTCACGATTCGGCGCTTATTCCCGCGATGATACGCGATAACGAGAACTTCGACCGCAACGATCTCATCGATTGCGAGCTGCAGGCTCTGCTCTTCGGAGAATCGTGATACGCTTATCCGCGTACTCGTATTATCGCATTATTAATATATGCATATCAAATATTGTATTATTAATATATTAAAAATGTTGTAAAAGGAAACAATAAAAACGCTCCTCCTCTCGCGCGAAAAAATGATCTCTCTTTATTCCACGACTTTTCGACGATTCGCCGTCTCGCTCGAGCGATAAGCGCGCTCGTATCGCCGCTAATCGTTCCTCTTTCCGTTCGACCGCCCTCCGACGATCCTCCGTCTCCCTCGACGCCGGATACCCGGCGTCCGCTCGCAGATCGCGCGCTAGAAGCGACGCGCGTCCCTAAAAATTCGCGATAGCGGATTGCGCGCTAGAAGCGGCGCGAAGGAGTAAAATGGGTAAAATGGGCTAGCGCCGGCCTTACTCACCTACTAATATCCTTTTTCACAATGTTGCAAACAGTCTTTTTTTATACATATTTAAATAATTAAATTATGTTCAAATACACATTGTATATTGTGTGTGTGTGCGTGTGCATATGCGTGTGCGTGTGCGTGTGCGTGTGCGCGCGCGCGTGTGTGTCTGTGTTAATTTTACATATTAATTTCTATTTAATTTGCAAAGTATATCTTATTTGGTTAAAATATTTAAGAAGTTTAATACAATTTTTTTTACTTAATTAATATATATTTTTGATATTATTATTATTATATTAATTTTATTTTGTTGCATACTTCAATTTATAATCTTAAAATATTATAAAAATAAGATTCAAAAATAAATAATATTAATAACATTAAAAATAATATTTAAAAAGTTTTTAGTAATTTAAATTTTCCGCCAAGAAATGTAGACATAGCTCACAACTTTAATGGCTTCCGGTGTTCTATTGGTCACAGTCTCTGAGCTGCGGGTCCTAGTATATGCCTTATCCAGTTATGTATAGAGATCAGTGACCTTTACCTATCAAAAAATTTCTAATGTTGGTATTACAACTCAGAGAAAAGGTCTGTTCTTTTTAGCTGAACTTCTTGTATCGTTTATCTTTCCTCTTTTTCTCTTTAACGTGAAGATAAAAAGAGAATAAATAAATAGAAATAAATGGTGCAAGAAACTTAATATAGAGGAGGTATAATATAATGGAGGTATAGATATGTGCTATAGAAAATTATGTTAATGAGTCAATTTATTTTGAAATATTAGTTCTTGGACTACCTTGCCGAAAATGATCGATTAAAACGGATTTAAAAAAATGTAATCCGAATCGATCGGGATTTCTGCACCGAAAATGCGATATTAAAACCGATTGAAAATAGTCAAATCGAATTTAGTACGCTTCAGGCGGGTTAATGTTGGGTGATATACATCCACCTCAATCCGAAATTATACGATTTCATAAGTTATAATTAAGCCTGTTTTAATGCAATTGAATTGGAATTTACCATAGTCAATCCATAGGTAAAAATAATTCCTTTTAATAAAAAATTTTATCATTTCGCAGGTGAAAAGTAAATCGATTTTATGTAGTGTGAAGTCGGATTTGCTGTTATCATGAGTCACAATCAATTACTGAATCGGTGTTTCTGCAATTGAAACCGACTCAGTTGTTAAAAACAAATATACGATTTCTCCGCAGGGGTTCCGCCTTATATCCCCGCTTGACCGCTTTCTACTTCCAGGTTGGCTCGCTCGACCTTCGCTGCGTAGCGGCGCCGCCCGGAACTAGAGTTTTACCGAGAGATCTGATCATATTTGTCAAAATTCAGAAAAGGCCTTATTCTACATAATTACCACGCATTCAATTTTCAAGAGATGAAGAACAACTTTTGGTAGCTCTTGTAGAAAAATATAAGTCAATAATAGAGGACAAGAAAAGTAATGCAAACTCTTGGAGAGATAAAGAAAAAACTTGGCAAGTGATAGAAAAGAAATTTAATTCTAACAGTGGCCAGAATTCACGCAATGCCAAACAGTTAAAAGAAAAATATCTTAATATGAAAAAAAGAGCAAAACAAAAATTTTCGAATGAGAAGAGATGCAACAATCAAACCGATGGTGGGCCACATATTCTTACATATATTACTAATGTTGATATAGCTATAAAAGAGATAATCGGAAAACAAATATGTGGACTAAACAATAATTATGATTGTGATTGGGAGACGAACAATACGAATAGTGAGTGGTTGTAAATATAAAAATACAAAGTATTTATAATGCTTATTTAAATATAATTCTGAAGATCGTATAAAAAATAGTTATTGAAAAAGCAATATATCTTATAAAAATATTTTTTTAGCTTTAGATACTAATTTGAAACATGATTATATATTACCTTCGTCCAATTTGGAAGGAGATTTCGAAGTAACGACAGAAGTATCAACAGAAGTATCAACAGAAGTATCAACAGAAGCAAATGTCGAAGAAATAGTAGAAACAGATATTGAAGCAATGACAGGTAGATAATAAAAAAGCTGAAATTTAGCTATACAAGTACTTAAGTTTTTTTCAAGTTATTAAGTTTTTTTCTTTAGCTGCAGGTCAAGATAAAATAGATATTGGAATTAATAATAACAATAACAATAATAACTGGTCTGACAAATCAGTTAACTTGTTAAAGAGACCTATTAATAAACAACTAAGAACTGGTGAGTATTTTAGTGAATATTTGGTGAATTTAATAATAAACGACATTAGTAATTTAAGTATCACTATGGCAATCAAATACCATAAAAACAGAACAATCAGATTTCTTAATTAGGTTGAGTTAGATTATAATCAATATTAATCAATAATTTAAATCAGATTATAATTAATTTTTTAGGTAGCAAAGTTTATAAAACGAAGAAACATGTTCAAGTCGAAACTAGTCAGCCATCTAAAAAAATATATTGTCGTAACCCGACCAACTTCTCAATATATTAAAAGATAAAACAATAAAGTAAAACAGAAAAGATTAAGAAAGAGCTGAGTAAAGCAATGCATTAAAATTAGAAAAGAGATCAAGGAAAGATAATTAAGAAAGAGTAAAGTAATAAAAGATTATTAATAAAATAAAAGTAAGATACGTGACTAAAGAGAAGGAAGTCACGGTCAAGTTCTCGGAAGCTGAGTAAGCAGCTGACGAGACAGCTGACGAGCGGAGCACGAGACATGCTCCGGTCAGGGACACCACACTCCCCCCTAATCAACGACCTAATTAATTAAGATATATAA
This sequence comes from Formica aquilonia x Formica polyctena, assembly GCA_907163055.1. Lineage (NCBI taxonomy): Eukaryota > Metazoa > Arthropoda > Insecta > Hymenoptera > Formicidae > Formica > Formica aquilonia x Formica polyctena. Next base: position 287 of record CAJQTV010002916.1, on the reverse strand, counting down.
TAAGCGCGAGATGCACCGACGCTGGCTCAGTAATATAGCTCATTAACATCGCTCGCTACTCGCTCGCTCAGATCAACAGTATCGAAGTACCGTACGTATCGCGCCCGACTATTATAATCGCGAATAAGTAAAAGTGTACAAAAACCTGTGAAATATATCAATTTCTACCTAACGTCCGGGAGTGTCTTATTTCGAGCGTGGATCCTAATCCTTTGGGCGTATAAATCCCTAAAGACCTCTTCCTTAGCGACTAGAGGCACAACATTAATTGGTGGCAGCGGTGGGAT
>CAJQTV010002912.1:0-10208 GCA_907163055.1 Formica aquilonia x Formica polyctena | reverse complement strand
TAATCTGCAACTACAACCCGATAAGTGTCAATTCTTAAGGCATGAAGTTGCCTACCTAGGGCACATTATTGGATCAGAAGGAGTAAAACCGGATCCCAACAAAATTATAGCGGTCTACTACCGTCGATTTATTAGGGACTTTTCGAAAATCGCGAAACCACTCACGGATTTATTAAAGAAAGATAAACCTTTCATATGGACATCATTACAAGAAACAGCATTTAACAAATTGACACATGAATTATTAAAAGAACCCGTGTTGCAATACCCAAATTTTAAGGAAGCATTCCTGCTGACTACGGATGCCAGCGGATATGCTATAGGGGGCGTACTGAGTCAAGGGCAAGTGGGAAAAGACTTACCTATTTCGTATATTTCTAGAACTTTAAACGAGGCAGAAGGGAGATATTCGACTATAGAAAAGGAGTGCCTAGCAGTCGTTTACTGCGTGACCTACTTCAGACACTACCTATACGGCAGGAAGTTTACAATCCTTACGGATCATAAACCGCTAGTCTGGCTGCACTCGATCAAAGATCCCAGCTCCAGGTTATGGAAATGGAGGTTAAAACTTTCAGAATATGAATACGAAATACAATATAAAACGGGAAAAACTAATTTAGTAGCAGACGCACTCTCTAGAAACCCGCCTACTATTCCTGACGCTTCCATACTCCCCTTGACGAAATCAGACGACGATTCAAATTCAAATGAATCCCTTTTTTCGTATCAGACAGCTACACAACAGTCCAGACCTTCCATTACCTTTTCCTCTAATGATGACGATCGCGCCTTAAACCTTGACCCCCAACAGCAAATAATAATCAACGACTTAAACGAAAACGCTTTACTAACTCCACCGGCAACCACGAGGATCCCATCCCAGTTCCACTTCCCCACCGCCGAAAGCCTGAACGAAAATCTAGACGAACAAGCGCAGGAACTTGATCAAAGAGATCCAGAAACATCAGAAGAAGACAGCGAAAGTGAGGATAACATATCCTCTTCTCCACAACCTCGCTCTTCCGGCGAAGAAAATGATTTTAAAATTAACGAAACGCGAGACTCATTGCTTTCCCGGAAGGACAACCATATCATCTTCACCACACTAGAGGGACATCCCTATGATAAGGGCGCAAAAGATTATTCGGCCGAAAATAAACTCCCCATGTATGAAAACTTAACTTTCACAAGGGTAAAAATAACCAATCTCAATAGTGGTAAATATTTAATAAATATTCCCATTAAGCAAAATGAAAAAATACAAATAGAACGAAACGATATTATGGAAGGATTAAGATCATTAAGAGACGCTATAACCGAATTAAACTTAAGAACTATTAGCATAGCACAAAACGATCTATATGATACGATTCCATGGATTTTTGTGTATAAAAACCTAAAAAGATTCCTTTCAGACTTACCGATAGCTATAACAGTTTGCAAGTCATTAGTAAGATGCCCCGGCATAACGGAAAGAACAAATATTATCTACGAAAAGCATGCCACAAAAATCGGAGGACATAAGGGCGTGAATAAAACTTATCACCGAATTAGGAAAATTACCACTGGCCTACGATGAAAAAGGACATTCAGGACTATATTAAAAATTGTAAAGACTGCCAAATAAAAAAACTGACGAGGGTGAAAACAAAGCAACCTATGATGATAACAGACACTCCAGGAGCTGCTTTTGATAAAGTATCAATGGATGTAGTAGGGCCATTGCCAGTAACAAGCCAAAATAACTCCTATATTTTAACTATACAGGATCTTTTAACGAAATATTCAATTGCCACGCCCATGGAAACGGCAGATTCCCTCTCAATAGCTAATGCCTTTATAAAAGATTTCATTTGCATATACGGAGCACCAAGAGCCCTGTTAACCGACCAAGCTCCAACCTTCTTTACCTCCCTGATGAAAGCAATTGCTAGTTATTTTAAAATAAAACAATGCCGTACAACCGCTTATTACCCACAGTCAAATGGATCAATCGAACGCTCACATCATGTACTAACTGAATACTTAAAAATGTACATCAGTCGAAATAGCGAATGGGATGAGCACATAAAGCCTGCCATGTTCGCCTACAACACTTCAGTTCACGAAGGAACCAACTATACCCCCTACTCCCTAATCTTTGGACATCTTCCCAGAACTCCATCCTCCTTCGCAGTTCCTGAAGACGTCACTGAACAACCCTATCAGGACTATCTCACTAACCTCTTTAAAATCCTAAAGAATTCACAAGGACTAGCAAAACAAAATTTGATACAATCAAAAGAAAAGAGTAAGACGTATTATGATAAAAGAATTAATGTTCAAAATTTAAAGTTAACGATAAAGTTTATCTATTAAAAGAGCCCACGAAAGGAAAATTAGATGATCAATATACTGGGCCGTACAAGATTTTAGAAATGTTACCAATGAATAATGCGAGAATAGACTTCCGTGGTAAACCACGCGTAGTCCACATAAACAAACTAAAAATGTGCAAGAGCACGTATTACATAGATCCGGGTTGAAGGAAAGCGCAAAAGAAAAATTTATAAGCGCAGCCTGGACCCCCGGATCCAGTAATATTAAGAATCTTAAATATTTTATTCTAATCAAGCATACTCATACATACACACGTTTACCCATTCATTGTAACACAAACAACACGAACAAAATATATTATCTGCACATTTATACTTTAAATATCGTTTCTATTTTTAAGGTCTTCCACATTCTGATACTTACCGCATTGCTCTCTGGCGCATCGGCAATCATAGCGTACGATTGCGGAGGGGCTTATTTGAACGTGACTACTGTGTCCCTGCTACGTTCAGGCGAATGCGATATCGACGTCGAAACACCTGCGACCGCAAATACGTATATACAACTATTACAATTATCAAACTACGCTCAAACACATATAATCCAATGTAAGGTAGAAATTTTACGCACTATATACCATTGTGGAATGCACTCGCATCTCTCGGCCGTCCACAATGGTCACGCGAATTACTTGCTAGAAACATCTCGCGCTAGATGCCTCCAGATGCATCTAGAGGGCCTTTTAAGAGTAGGAACCGCGGAAATTATCGACGGCCTCAAATCAAATCATACATATTATAGGAGTATTACACTCGCGGGTAAAGTAAACGTAGATGGAACCTGTAAAGGAATCCAATACTCGGACTACTACGGCACATGGGACGACGTGATAGTCCAAGCAACTGTAAAAATTTCTCTTAAAGACTCATACGTACCGGTAAGATTAAATGCGGGAAAGGTGATGTTAAAGTCAGGCACTGTTTGCGAATTAGCTGACGAATCCTGTATAGACTCGGACGATGGCTACACCTTCTGGGAAGGAGTACCCAACACCGCTTGCGGGTTTGAAGCGTACGACGTCCTCTATGAAGGAACCTCCACCAAATTTCAAGGCATGTTAGATCATCAAAACACTACCATATTCACCTTAGAGTCTCAAGACACCACTTTCGCACTTACACTAACCCGAAGACACACAATATGTGGTTATACACTGTATGGCACAGAACACCCAAAGCTGTTTATCTTTGAAACACAAAAGGGAAATATTTTCAAGGCAAAATCCAAAACTGCTGTAACAAATTTAGATTTATTTACGTATGCAAACTCAAAGTTCGTATACGTTGAAAGATATGTGAGAAATCAAATCACTTCATTATACAAAGACGTAATCACGCAGAAATGCGAACTCGAGAAACAGGTTATTCAGAATACCTTGTCTCTAGCTGCTGTCCTACCGGACGAATTCGCTTACCGGATTATGAAGGCCCCAGGTTACATGGCAGTCACAGCCGGAGAGGGAATTCACATAATTAAATGTATACCCATAGAGGTTACACTGCGGAAAACAAATACGTGCCATACGGAGTTACCAATTATGTTTAGAAACGCCACATTATTCATGACACCAAAATCACACATTGTCATAAAACACAGCACACTCAGAGACTGTAATCCTCTGCTCCCAATATTATATAACATAGAAGGAACCTGGCTACAGTTTAACCCGACCCCCCATGATAAATTCCCCCCATGAGATCAAACCATTAACAAAACTTTCTTGGAAATATCTTGCGCCAAAATCACTAGCCACCAGCGGCATTTACTCCCAACAAGACCTTGATGAATTAAGGGACCACATTATGTTCCCCGCAGAAAAGAACGCGGTTTTGCACACCATCGCTCGAGGCTTTACAGGCCAAACGATACAATCCGACACCGTTTCATTACAAAATTTACTAGACGAAAATGCGCTAAACAAAATTTATAATAACACATTAACCAAAATATGGAATGGTTTTACAACATTCGGCGCTGCGACTGCCGGCGTATTCGGCATTTTTATAATAATAAGAATAATAAAAATAGTTTTCGATACACTGATTCACGGCTATGCATTACATGCGGCATATGGTTGTAGCTTACATTTGCTCGGGGCCATCTGGAGCTCCTTTACTCACTTATTACTATATTTAGCTAACCGACCACAGCCACAACCACAACCGAATGTAATCCACAAAATCCGCCAGAACAAACTAATGTTGAAACCGCACCTAACGCACCGACTGTCGATGACACACATCCGATACCTATCGTTTATACATTTCGAGACATGCGTGCCAGACTAGATGAGCAAATTTCTCCATAACATACTTTTACTCCGAAATTCGCACTTAAGGGGGGTGGTGTGACGTCCTAGCCGCACATTTTTAAATTTTATAAACAATAAATTTTCATTAGACTTACTAAGGGGAATACTAAAAGAGTAAGTTCAGTCATAAAATTCATAAAAGCAACTTGGAGAAAATATATAAGTATTTGATAGACACCCTATATAAAAACTATATGTGTGTATCATTTCAACATGCATATAAGTACAAGTATATAGGAAGAAAGTTGCTCATTTAATATAGAGAGAGCAATGTTAAAATTAGCATTAGTATTTATGTCCACCCTGTATATGGACTACACACACAGAACACACGTACAAGCATATATACATATGACAAAATATATATTTACATATATATATTAATTGCGAAAACTTCAATTATTATTATTTCCAATATTTTATACGTACACTCTAGCTTTAAATAACGTAAGATTTTATGTTAATGTTAGTTTAAAGCATAGGAAATAAGACTATAAGAATATTTAGTAGAGAATATTTCGTTCATATGCTAAGCATTATAAGAGTTTTAAACCGTGCAAGTCCGCGACGATCGATATTCTTATCCGCCCGCCCGATAAGATAACTAAGAGAATGCACGTTGAAAGAATGGAGCAGCGGACAATGCAAATGCAATGCTATTAGCTAAGAAACGCGCATCCCGTATATGTAATGCAAACGGGACAACCGGTACGCGCTTTAATAGTTAAGTACACGAACATTTTATATTCACATATTAATACTAGGAATTTTATATTTTTGCATATTACTCAGTATTAACTTTAAGGATATATTTTTACAAATTTATACCCGTACCAATATGCTATGCTACGCATACACGTATTTTATATAACGTAGCACTTTTATATTAACATTATAGGTAGCAATAAGGAACTAGGCATATAAGAAATAATATTTTATTCATAGCAGTATTTTATAAGAGTCTTAGAACGTGCAAGTCGGCCGGCGATCAATACTCTTATCCGCCCGGCCGATAAGATAAGAAGGAAGCCCGGAGAACAACGGCTGCAGATGCTGATGCCAATGTCTTGGTATGCAGACGGTAAAAACACTAGCTGTCCTTCTCGCACAGGAGGAAAGTCCCGGCGCATACGAGGGAAGCCCCGAGTGACGTCGCGATCCCTACCAGCAGCACTTCCCGCTTGCCATGCCCACGCCCACGGATCCCCGCCAGCACGAGAAGACTCTAGGCAACGACATACAGAGCCCTATCCCACCACGTACATCGAGGCGCTCCCACTGCAGCATCTCCCCACCAACACCTGAAGACCGGAGGAGCTCAGAGCGAGCTCAGCATCAGACATTATTACTCTACGCCCGAACAGTTAACACGTTTACTACTTTTGGTCTGGAAGCAACAGTCCAGCGCTTATACTTTGTCTCAATTTGTCGTGGCGTTAGCATTTAATAATCCGGCGTCCGCGTCGTCAAATTTTGCATAGTCTTTAAGACTTTTATATATACTCTGTAGTAGAGAAAGAAGTTTACCAGCCGCTAGTCTAGCGACTGTAATATTACTAACTTAACGTTGAATATAAAATAAAGTGAACTTTTATATTGCAACGCTTCGCAATTATTTAACGACCGGCTATTCCTACATCCTTGATCAGCCGTCATACACTGTAGTCAGCAGACGCAGTAATTTCTTGGAACCTTCGAAAAGATCATCCACAGGAAGGAATCCAACGTGCTTAGAGAACATCATTCAGCATATATTCAGATATAAAAATCTGGTAAGTTGAGGTAACACCGATTTCACAGTGACAAGTTGAAGCCTTCTGGTCCCTGGCAGACTCGGTGAAATGCAGAGTGGCCAAAATAATATTTTTCTATTTAAATAAATTATGAATAAATACTTACCAGTAAGGAACAAATAAAATATAATAGCTATTGTAGAGAACCTTGGAAATAATCAATTTATATAATCAATTTATAGCTATTTTCATAAATATTAATATAGTCACGTTTCTAATAAATTACTTAATGATAGTAATTCTTTCGGCAAATCTCGCTTACAGGCACGTAACTAAGTCGTTCCGAACGAAGGAAACTTGCGTACATAGCGATCTTAGCTCTGTGTGCCGAGAAGCGTTGTTCCTCTAATTTCCTTGATGTGTTATGAAAATTTTCGGCAAATCTCGCTTACAGGCACGTAACTAAGTCGTTCCGAACGAAGGAAACTTGCGTACATAGCGATCTTAGCTCTGTGTGCCGAGAAGCGTTGTTCCTCTATTTCCTTGATGTGTTATGAAAATTTCGGCAAATCTCGCTTACAGGCACGTAACTAAGTCGTTCCGAACGAAGGAAACTTGCGTACATAGCGATCTTAGCTCTGTGTGCCGAGAAGCGTTGTTCCTCAATTTCCTTGATGTGTTATGAAAATTTTCGGCAAATCTCGCTTACAGGCACGTAACTAAGTCGTTCCGAACGAAGGAAACTTGCGTACATAGCGATCTTAGCTCTGTGTGCCGAGAAGCGTTGTTCCTCAATTTCCTTGATGTGTTATGAAAACTTTCGGTATATCTCACTTACAGGCACGTAACTAAGTCGTTCCGAACGAAGGAAACTTGCGTACATAGCGATCTTAGCTCTGTGTGCCGAGAAGCGTTGTTCCTCAATTTCCTTGATGTGTTATGAAAATTTTCGGCAAATCTCGCTTACAGGCACGTAACTAAGTCGTTCCGAACGAAGGAAACTTGCGTACATAGCGATCTTAGCTCTGTGTGCCGAGAAGCGTTGTTCCTCAATTTCCTTGATGTGTTATGAAAATTTTCGGCAAATCTCGCTTACAGGCACGTAACTAAGTCGTTCCGTACGAAGGAAACGTTCGTACATAGCGATCGTAGATCTCTGTGCCGAGAAGCGTTGTTCCTCAATTTCCTTGATGTGTTATGAAAATTTTCGGTAAATCTCGCTTACAGGCACGTAACTAAGTCGTTCCGAACGAAGGAAACTTGCGTACATAGCGATCTTAGCTCTGTGTGCCGAGAAGCGTTGTTCTTTTATTTCCTTGATGTGTTATGAAAATTTTCGGCAAATCTCGCTTACAGGCACGTAACTAAGTCGTTCCGAACGAAGGAAACTTGCGTACATAGCGATCTTAGCTCTGTGTGCCGAGAAGCGTTGTTCCTCAATTTCCTTGATGTGTTATGAAAACTTTCGGTATATCTCACTTACAGGCACGTAACTAAGTCGTTCCGAACGAAGGAAACTTGCGTACATAGCGATCTTAGCTCTGTGTGCCGAGAAGCGTTGTTCCTCAATTTCCTTGATGTGTTATGAAAATTTCGGCAAATCTCGCTTACAGGCACGTAACTAAGTCGTTCCGAACGAAGGAAACTTGCGTACATAGCGATCTTAGCTCTGTGTGCCGAGAAGCGTTGTTCCTCAATTTCCTTGATGTGTTATGAAAATTTTCGGTAAATCTCACTTACAGGCACGTAACTAAGTCGTTCCGAACGAAGGAAACTTGCGTACATAGCGATCTTAGCTCTGTGTGCCGAGAAGCGTTGTTCCTCAATTTCCTTGATGTGTTATGAAAACTTTCGGTATATCTCGCTTACAGGCACGTAACTAAGTCGTTCCGAACGAAGGAAACTTGCGTACATAGCGATCTTAGCTCTGTGTGCCGAGAAGCGTTGTTCCTCAATTTCCTTGATGTGTTATGAAAACTTTCGGCAAATCTCGCTTACAGGCACGTAACTAAGTCGTTCCGAACGAAGGAAACTTGCGTACATAGCACATCTTAGCTCTGTGTGCCGAGAAGCGTTGTTCCTCAATTTCCTTGATGTGTTATGAAAACTTTCGGCAAATCTCGCTTACAGGCACGTAACTAAGTCGTTCCGAACGAAGGAAACTTGCGTACATAGCGATCTTAGCTCTGTGTGCCGAGAAGCGTTGTTCCTCAATTTCCTTGATGTGTTATGAAAACTTTCGGTATATCTCGCTTACAGGTACGTAACTAAGTCGTTCCGAACGAAGGAAACTTGCGTACATAGCGATCTTAGCTCTGTGTGCCGAGAAGCGTTGTTCCTCTATTTCCTTGATGTGTTATGAAAATTTTCGGCAAATCTCGCTTACAGGCACGTAACTAAGTCGTTCCGAACGAAGGAAACTTGCGTACATAGCGATCTTAGCTCTGTGTGCCGAGAAGCGTTGTTCCTCTATTTCCTTGATGTGTTATGAAAACTTTCGGCAAATCTCGCTTACAGGCACGTAACTAAGTCGTTCCGAACGAAGGAAACTTGCGTACATAGCGATCTTAGCTCTGTGTGCCGAGAAGCGTTGTTCCTCAATTTACTTGATGTGTTATGAAAATTTTCGGCAAATCTCGCTTACAGGCACGTAACTAAGTCGTTCCGAACGAAGGAAACTTGCGTACATAGCGATCTTAGCTCTGTGTGCCGAGAAGCGTTGTTCCTCAATTTCCTTGATGTGTTATGAAAATTTTCGGCAAATCTCGCTTACAGGCACGTACGTAACTAAGTCGTTCCGAACGAAGGAAACTTGCGTACATAGCGATCTTAGCTCTGTGTGCCGAGAAGCGTTGTTCCTCAATTTCCTTGATGTGTTATGAAAACTTTCGGTATATCTCACTTACAGGCACGTAACTAAGTCGTTCCGAACGAAGGAAACTTGCGTACATAGCGATCTTAGCTCTGTGTGCCGAGAAGCGTTGTTCCTCAATTTCCTTGATGTGTTATGAAAATTTTCGGCAAATCTCGCTTACAGGCACGTAACTAAGTCGTTCCGAACGAAGGAAACTTGCGTACATAGCGATCTTAGCTCTGTGTGCCGAGAAGCGTTGTTCCTCAATTTCCTTGATGTGTTATGAAAAACTTTCGGCAATCTCGCTTACAGGCACGTAACTAAGTCGTTCCGAACGAAGGAAACTTGCGTACATAGCGATCTTAGCTCTGTGTGCCGAGAAGCGTTGTTCCTCAATTTCCTTGATGTGTTATGAAAATTTTCGGCAAATCTCGCTTACAGGCACGTAACTAAGTCGTTCCGAACGAAGGAAACTTGCGTACATAGCGATCTTAGCTCTGTGTGCCGAGAAGCGTTGTTCCTCAATTTCCTTGATGTGTTATGAAAATTTTCGGCAAATCTCGCTTACAGGCACGTAACTAAGTCGTTCCGAACGAAGGAAACTTGCGTACATAGCGATCTTAGCTCTGTGTGCCGAGAAGCGTTGTTCCTCAATTTCCTTGATGTGTTATGAAAACTTTCGGTATATCTCACTTACAGGCACGTAACTAAGTCGTTCCGAACGAAGGAAACTTGCGTACATAGCGATCTTAGCTCTGTGTAGCCGAGAAGCGTTGTTCCTCAATTTCCTTGATGTGTTATGAAAATTTTCGGCAAATCTCGCTTACAGGCACGTAACTAAGTCGTTCCGAACGAAGGAAACTTGCGTACATAGCGATCTTAGCTCTGTGTGCCGAGAAGCGTTGTTGCCCAATTTCCTTGATGTGTT
>CAJQTV010002891.1:0-11227 GCA_907163055.1 Formica aquilonia x Formica polyctena | reverse complement strand
CCTCAATTTCCTTGTGTGTTATGAAAACTTTCGGCAAATCTCACTTACAGGTACGTAACTAAGTCGTTCCGAACGAAGGAAACTTGCGTACATAGCGATCTTAGCTCTGTGTGCCGAGAAGCGTTGTTCCTCAATTTCCTTGATGTGTTATGAAAATTTTCGGTTTATCTCACTTACAGGTACGTAACTAAGTCGTTCCGAACGAAGGAAACTTGCGTACATAACGTTCTTAGCTCTGTGAGCCCAGAAGCAATGTTCCTCTATTTCCTTGATTTGTTATGAAAACTTTCGGTAAATCTCACTTACAGGCACGTAACTAAGTCGTTCCGAACGAAGTAAAGTTGCGTACATAGCGATCTTAGCTCTGTGTGCCGAGAAGCGTTGTTCCTCTATTTCTTTGATGTGTTATGAAAATTTTCGGCAAATCTCGCTTACAGGCACGTAACTAAGTCGTTCCGAACGAAGGAAACTTGCGTACATAGCGGTCTTAGCTCTGTGTGCCGAGAAGCGTTTTTCCTCAATTTCCTTGATGTGTTATGAAAACTTTCGGTATATCTCACTTACAGGTACGTAACTAAGTCGTTCCGAACGAAGGAAACTTGCGTACATAGCGATCTTAGCTCTGTGTGCCGAGAAGCGTTGTTCCTCAATTTCCTTGATGTGTTATGAAAATTTTCGGCAAATCTCACTTACAGGCACGTAACTAAGTCGTTCCGAACGAAGGAAACTTGCGTACATAGCGATCTTAGCTCTGTGTGCCGAGAAGCGTTGTTCCTCAATTTCCTTGATGTGTTATGAAAACTTTCGGCAAATCTCACTTACAGGCACGTAACTAAGTCGTTCCGAACGAAGGAAACTTGCGTACATAGCGATCTTAGCTCTGTGTGCCGAGAAGCGTTGTTCCTCAATTTCCTTGATGTGTTATGAAAACTTTCGGTATATCTCACTTACAGGTACGTAACTAAGTCGTTCCGAACGAAGGAAACTTGCGTACATAGCGATCTTAGCTCTGTGTGCCGAGAAGCGTTGTTCCTCAATTTCCTTGATGTGTTATGAAAATTTTCGGCAAATCTCACTTACAGGCACGTAACTAAGTCGTTCCGAACGAAGGAAACTTGCGTACATAGCGATCTTAGCTCTGTGTGCCGAGAAGCGTTGTTCCTCAATTTCCTTGATGTGTTATGAAAATTTTCGGTAAATCTCACTTACAGGCACGTAACTAAGTCGTTCCGAACGAAGGAAACTTGCGTACATAGCGATCTTAGCTCTGTGTGCCGAGAAGCGTTGTTCCTCAATTTCCTTGATGTGTTATGAAAATTTTCGGCAAATCTCACTTACAGGCACGTAACTAAGTCGTTCCGAACGAAGGAAACTTGCGTACATAGCGATCTTAGCTCTGTGTGCCGAGAAGCGTTGTTCCTCAATTTCCTTGATGTGTTATGAAAAATTTTCGGCAAATCTCACTTACAGGCACGTAACTAAGTCGTTCCGAACGAAGGAAACTTGCGTACATAGCGATCTTAGCTCTGTGTGCCGAGAAGCGTTGTTCCTCAATTTCCTTGATGTGTTATGAAAATTTTCGGCAAATCTCACTTACAGGCACGTAACTAAGTCGTTCCGAACGAAGGAAACTTGCGTACATAGCGATCTTAGCTCTGTGTGCCGAGAAGCGTTGTTCCTCAATTTCCTTGATGTGTTATGAAAATTTCGGCAAATCTCACTTACAGGCACGTAACTAAGTCGTTCCGAACGAAGGAAACTTGCGTACATAGCGATCTTAGCTCTGTGTGCCGAGAAGCGTTGTTCCTCAATTTCCTTGATGTGTTATGAAAATTTTCGGCAAATCTCGCTTACAGGCACGTAACTAAGTCGTTCCGAACGAAGGAAACTTGCGTACATAGCGATCTTAGCTCTGTGTGCCGAGAAGCGTTGTTCCTCAATTTCCTTGATGTGTTATGAAAACTTTCGGCAAATCTCACTTACAGGTACGTAACTAAGTCGTTCCGAACGAAGGAAACTTGCGTACATAGCGATCTTAGCTCTGTGTGCCGAGAAGCGTTGTTCCTCAATTTCCTTGATGTGTTATGAAAAATTTTCGGCAAATCTCACTTACAGGCACGTAACTAAGTCGTTCCGAACGAAGGAAACTTGCGTACATAGCGATCTTAGCTCTGTGTGCCGAGAAGCGTTGTTCCTCAATTTCCTTGATGTGTTATGAAAACTTTCGGCAAATCTCACTTACAGGCACGTAACTAAGTCGTTCCGAACGAAGGAAACTTGCGTACATAGCGATCTTAGCTCTGTGTGCCGAGAAGCGTTGTTCCTCAATTTCCTTGATGTGTTATGAAAACTTTTCGGCAAATCTCACTTACAGGCACGTAACTAAGTCGTTCCGAACGAAGGAAACTTGCGTACATAGCGATCTTAGCTCTGTGTGCCGAGAAGCGTTGTTCCTCAATTTCCTTGATGTGTTATGAAAACTTTCGGCAAATCTCACTTACAGGCACGTAACTAAGTCGTTCCGAACGAAGGAAACTTGCGTACATAGCGATCTTAGCTCTGTGTGCCGAGAAGCGTTGTTCCTCAATTTCCTTGATGTGTTATGAAAATTTTCGGCAAATCTCACTTACAGGCACGTAACTAAGTCGTTCCGAACGAAGGAAACTTGCGTACATAGCGATCTTAGCTCTGTGTGCCGAGAAGCGTTGTTCCTCAATTTCCTTGATGTGTTATGAAAATTTTCGGCAAATCTCACTTACAGGCACGTAACTAAGTCGTTCCGAACGAAGGAAACTTGCGTACATAGCGATCTTAGCTCTGTGTGCCGAGAAGCGTTGTTCCTCAATTTCCTTGATGTGTTATGAAAATTTTCGGCAAATCTCACTTACAGGCACGTAACTAAGTCGTTCCGAACGAAGGAAACTTGCGTACATAGCGATCTTAGCTCTGTGTGCCGAGAAGCGTTGTTCCTCAATTTTCCTTGATGTGTTATGAAAATTTTCGGCAATCTCGCTTACAGGCACGTAACTAAGTCGTTCCGAACGAAGGAAACTTGCGTACATAGCGATCTTAGCTCTGTGTGCCGAGAAGCGTTGTTCCTCAATTTCCTTGATGTGTTATGAAAATTTTCGGCAAATCTCGCTTACAGGCACGTAACTAAGTCGTTCCGAACGAAGGAAACTTGCGTACATAGCGATCTTAGCTCTGTGTGCCGAGAAGCGTTGTTCCTCAATTTCCTTGATGTGTTATGAAAATTTTCGGTATAATCTCACTTACAGGCACGTAACTAAGTCGTTCCGAACGAAGGAAACTTTGCGTACATAGCGATCTTAGCTCTGTGTGCCGAGAAGCGTTGTTCCTCAATTTCCTTGATGTGTTATGAAAATTTTCGGCAAATCTCACTTACAGGCACGTAACTAAGTCGTTCCGAACGAAGGAAACTTGCGTACATAGCGATCTTAGCTCTGTGTGCCGAGAAGCGCGTTGTTCCTCAATTTCCTTGATGTGTTATGAAAATTTTCGGCAAATCTCACTTACAGAAAAGAAAGAAAAAAAAAAAAAACGGGGAATAAACTGTGCTTACACCTTCCCTTCTACGCGGTACTTCACTTGTGTGCGTTTGCTCCACGAGGTCGGGGAGGGGAAGAGGGAGAACCAAGTGCTGCAGCGACCGGTGATGGAGGGTGGGAGGCGTTGGAGAACTCGGTGAGCACAGGGGGGTAGGGGAGCGCGAGAGGGAATGGGGGGACATGGATTGTGTTAGGAGGATGAATTCGGAAAATCCCCTCACGGTTTGGTGGCGGGTAACTGGGGGGAGGTCGCCATTCCGAAACGAAGGAAACTTGCCCGTTATACACCGCCATCGGATGGGAAGGGGGGGGGCAGGGGCGAGAAGCGGGGTTCCTCAATGGGGGCGTAGTGGGTTATGAAAGTCGTTGTTCTGCAAACAAAACATAACACCGGGGTGAGGGAGCGGGGGGGGGGGACTCTAATAGTCGATCCAAACGTGGTTATGCGGCCCACATGCGACGAATGCGAATCTCGATGGTACATAGCGAGTGCTTTAGAGTCTCTGTTTTGGCGAGAAGCGGTTTGTTCCTCAATTTTCCTTGATGTGTTATAGGAGAATATTTTCGGCAAAATCTCCACTTTAAAAATGCCACGTAACTATGTCGTTACGTATTTATTAGTAACAAAGGAAAACTTTCTTGGTTATCGGGTTTAGGCGTTCAGATCTCTGTGGTGCCGATGAAGAGCTATTCACTCAATTTTCCTTGATGTGTTATTAAAAGAGAAGCGTGTTCCTCAATTTCCTTGATGTGTTATAAAAATTTTCGGCAAATCTCGCTTACAGGCACGTAAATAAGTCGTTCCGAACGAAGGAAACTTGCGTACATAGCGATCTTAGCTCTGTGTGCCGAGAAGCGTTGTTCCTCAATTTCCTTGATGTGTTATGAAAATTTTCGGCAAATCTCGCTTACAGGCACGTAACTCAGTCGTTCTAAATATAGGAAACTTGCGTACATAGCGATCTTAGCTCTGTGTGCCGAGAAGCGTTGTTCCTCAATTTCCTTGATGTGTTATGAAAATTTTCTGCAGGTCTCGCTTACAGGCACGTAACTAAGTCGATCCGCACGGAGGAAACTTGCGTACATAGCGATCTTAGCTCTGTGTGCCGAGAAGCGTTGTTCCTCTGTTTCCTTGATGTGTTATGAAAATTTTCGGCAAATCTCGCTTACAGGCACGTAACTAAGTCGGTCCGAACGAAGGAAACTTGCGTACATAGCGATCTTAGCTCTGTGTGCCGAGAAGCGTTGTTCCTCAATTTCCTTGATGTGTTATGAAAATTCTTGGCAAATCTCGCTTACAGGCACGTAACTAAGTCGTTCCGAACGAAGGAAACTTGCGTACATAGCGATCTTAGCTCTGTGTGCCGAGAAGCGTTGTACCTCAATTTACTTGATGTGTTATGAAAATTTTCGGCAAATCTCGCTTACAGGCACGTAACTAAGTCGTTCCGAACGAAGGAAACTTGCGTACACTTAGCGATCTTAGCTCTGTGTGCCGAGAAGCGTTGTTCCTCAATTTCCTTGATGTGTTATGAAAATTTTTGGCAAATCTCGCTTACAGGCACGTAACTAAGTCGTTCCGAACGAAGGAAAACTTGCGTACATAGCGATCTTAGCTCTGTGTGCCGAGAAGCGTTGTTCCTCAATTTCCTTGATGTGTTATGAAAATTTTCGGCAAATCTCGCATACAGGCACGTAACTAAGTCGTTCCGAACGAAGGAAACTTGCGTACATAGCGATCTTAGCTCTGTGTGCCGAGAAGCGTTGTTCCTCAATTTCCTTGATGTGTTATGAAAACTTTCGGTATATCTCACTTACAGGTACGTAACTAAGTCGTTCCGAACTAAGGAAACTTGCGTACATAGCGATCTTAGCTCTGTATGCCGAGAAGCGTTGTTCCTCAATTTCCTTGATGTGTTATGAAATTTTCGGCAAATCTCGCTTACAGGCACGTAACTAAGTCGTTCCGAACGAAGGAAACTTGCGTACATAGCGATCTTAGCTCTGTGAGCCGAGA
This sequence comes from Formica aquilonia x Formica polyctena, assembly GCA_907163055.1. Taxonomy (NCBI): domain Eukaryota; kingdom Metazoa; phylum Arthropoda; class Insecta; order Hymenoptera; family Formicidae; genus Formica; species Formica aquilonia x Formica polyctena. The sequence continues at coordinate 5,641 of CAJQTV010002891.1, read as the reverse complement.
AGCGTTGTTCCTCAATTTCCTTGAGGTGTTATGAAAATTTTCGGCAAATCTCACTTACAGGCACGTAACTAAGTCGTTCCGAACGAAGGAAACTTGCGTACATAGCGATCTTAGCTCTGTGTGCCGAGAAGCGTTGTTCCTCAATTTCCTTGATGTGTTATGAAAATTTTCGGCAAATCTCACTTACAGGTACGTAACTAAGTCGTTCCGAACGAAGGAAACTTGCGTACATAGCGATCTTAGCTCTGTGTTGCGAGAAGCGTTGTTAATCTATTTCCTTGATGTGTTATGAAAATTTTCGGCAAATCTCGCTTTCAGGCACGTAACTAAGTCGTTCCGAACGAAGGAAACTTGCGTACATAGCGATCTTAGCTCTGTGTGCCGAGAAGCGTTGTACCTCAATTTCCTTGATGTGTTATGAAAACTTTCGGTATATCTCACTTACAGGTACGTAACTAAGTCGTTCCGAACGAAGGAAACTTGCGTACATAGCGATCTTAGCTCTGTGTGCCGAGAAGCGTTGTTTCTCAATTTCCTTGATGTGTTATGAAAATTTTCGGCAAATCTCGCTTACAGGCACGTAACTAAGTCGTCCCGAACGAAGAAAACTTGCGTACATAGCGATCTTAGCTCTGTGTGCCGAGAAGCGTTGTTCCTCAATTTCCTTGATGTGTTATAAAAATTTTCGGCAAATCTCGCTTACAGGCACGTAACTAAGTCGTTCCGAACGAAGGAAACTTGCGTACATAGCAATCTTAGCTCTGTGTGCCGAGAAGCGTTGTTCCTCAATTTCCTTGATGTGTTATGAAAACTTTGGGTATATGTCACTTACAGGTACGTAACTAAGTCGTTCCGAACGAAGGAAACCTGCGTACATAGCGATCTTAGCTCTGTGTGCCGAGAAGCGTTGTTCCTCTATTTCCTTGATGTGTTATGAAAATTTTCGGCAAATCTCGCTTACAGGTACGTAACTAAGTCGTTCCGAACGAAGGAAACTTGCGTACAAAGCGATCTTAGCTCTGTGTGCCGAGAAGCGTTGTTCCTCAATTTCCTTGATGTGTTATGAAAATTTTCGGTAAATCTCGCTTACAGGCACGTAACTAAGTCGTTCCGAACGAAGGAAACTTGCGTACATAGCGATCTTAGCTCTGTGTGCCGAGAAGCGATGGTCCTCAATTTCCTTGATGTGTTATTAAATTTTTCGGCAAATCTCGCTTACAGGCACGTAACTAAGTCGTTCCGAACGAAGGAAACTTGCGTACATAGCGATCTTAGCTCTGTGTGCCGAGAAGCGTTGTTCCTCAATTTCCTTGATGTGTTATGAAAATTTTCGGCAAATCTCGCTTACAGGCACGTAACTAAGTCGTTCCGAACGAAGGAAACTTGCGTACATAGCGATCTTAGCTCTGTGTGCCGAGAAACGTTGTTCCTCTATTTCTTTGTTGTGTTATGAAAATTTTCGGCAAATCTCGCTTACAGGCACGTAACTAAGTCGTTCCGAACGAAGGAAACTTGCGTACATAGCGATCTTAGCTCTGTGAGCGAGAAGCGTTTTTCCTCAATTTCCTTGATGTGTTATGAAAACTTTCGGTATATCTCACTTACAGGTACGTAACTAAGTCGTTCCGAACGAAGGAAAATTGCGGTACATAGCGATCTTAGCTCTGTGTGCCGAGAAGCGTTGTTCCTCAATTTCCTTGATGTGTTATGAAAATTATCGGCAAATCTCGCTTACAGGCACGTAACAAAGTCGTTCCGAACGAAGGAAACTTGCGTACATAGCGATCTTAGCTCTGTGTGCGAGAAGCGTTGTTCCTCAATTTTTTGATTTGTTATGAAAACTTTCGGTATATCTCACTTACAGGTACGTAACTAAGTCGTTCCGAACGAAGGAAACTTGCGTACATATAACTAAGTCGTTCCGAACGAAGGAAACTTGCGTACATAGCGATCTTAGCTCTGTGTGCCGAGAAGCGTTGTTCCTCAATTTCCTTGATGTGTTATGAAAATTTTCGGCATATCTCACTGACAGGTACGTAACTAAGTCGTTCCGAACGAAGGAAACTTGCGTACATAGCGATCTTAGCTCTGTGTGCCGAGAAGCGTTGTTCCTCAATTTCCTTGATGTGTTATGAAAATTTTCGGGCAAATCTCGCTTACAGGCACGTAACTAAGTCGTTCCAAACGAAGGAAACTTGCGTAAATAGCGGTCTTAGCTCTGTGTGCCGAGAAGCGTTGTTCCTCAATTTCCTTGATGTGTTATAAAAACTTTCGGCAAATCTCGCTTACAGGTACGTAACTAAGTCGTTCCGAACGAAGGAAACTTGCGTACATAGCGATCTTAGCTCTGTGTGCCGAGAAGCGTTGTTCCTCAATTTCCTTGATGTGTTATGAAAACTTTCGGTATATCTCACTTACAGGTACGTAACTAAGTCGTTCCGAACGAAGGAAACTTGCGTACATGGCGATCTTAGCTCTGTGTGCCGAGAAGCGTTGGTCCTCTGTTTCCTTGATGTGTTATGAAAATTTTTGGCAATTCTCGCTTACAGGCACGTAACTAAGTCGTTCCAAACGAAGGAAACTTGCGTACATAGCGATCTTATCTCTGTGAGGCGAGAAGCGTTGTTCCTCAATTTCCTTGATGTGTTATGAAAATTTTCGGCAAATCTCACTTACAGGCACGTAACTAAGTCGTTCCGAACGAAGGAAACTTGCGTACATAGCGATCTTATCTCTGTGAGCCGAGAAGCTTTTTTCCTCAATATCCTTGACGTGTTATGAAAATTTTCGGCGAAAATCTCACTTACAGGCACGTAACTAAGTCGTTCCGAACGAAGGAAACTTGCGTACATAGCGATCTTAGCTCTGTGTGCCGAGAAGCGTTGTTCCTCTATTTCCTTGAAGTGTTATGAAAACTTTCGGTATATCTCACTTACAGGTACGTAACTAAGTCGTTCCGAACGAAGGAAACTTGCGTACATAGCGATCTTAGCTCTGTGTGCCGAGAAGCGTTGTTCCTCAATTTCCTTGATGTGTTATGAAAATTTTCGGCAAATCTCGCTCGTACAAGGAAACTTGTACAAGCGTTCCGAACGACGGACAAGTGCACTGTACATGCTCGGCTCTTAGCTCTGAGAAAAGCGTTGTTTCCTCATTTCCTTGATGTGTTATGAAAATGTTCGGCAAATATCTCACTTACAGGTACGTAACTAAGTCGTTCCGAACGAAGGAAACTTGCGTACATAGCGATCTTAGTTCTGTGTGCCGAGAAGCGTTGTTCATCAATTTCCTTGATGTTTGTTATAGAAAACTTTTGGTAATATATCAAAGTACAAGTACACGTAACTAAGTCGTTCCGAACGAAGGAAACTAGCGTACAAAAAGATCTTAGCTCTGAGAGCCGAGAACCGTTGTTCCTCAGTTTCCGTGATGTGTTTCAAAAATTTTTAGCAAATCTTACTTGCAGGCACGTAACTAAGTCGTTACGAACGAAGAAAACTTGCGTACATAGCGATCTTAGCTCTGTGTGCCGAGAAGCGTTGTTCCTCAATTTCCTTGATGTGTTATGAAAATTTTCGGCAAATCTTTCTTACAGGCACGCAAATTAGAGTTGTTTCGAAAGACAGGCAGAACTTGCGTAGCAAAAGCGACTTACCTCCTGGGTGCCGAGAAAGCCGTTTTGTTACTCAATCTCCTTGACGTGTTATGAAAAATTTTGGCAAATCTAACTGCAGGCAAGTAAACTAAGTCGTTTCCGAACGGAAGGAAACTTGCATACAAGGCGATTCGTTAGCTCTGGAGTGCGGAGGAACGGTTGTTCCTCAATTTCCTTGATGTGTTATGAAATCTTTGGTATATCTCACTTACAGGTACGTAACTAAATCGTTCCGAACGAAGGAAACAGCGTACACTCGATCTTATAGCTTTGTAGCGAGAAAGCGTTGTGCCTCAATTTCTTGACGGTTAGGAAAATTTTCGGCAAACCCTCGCTGTACAGGCACGTAAACTAAGTCGTCTCCGAACGAAGGAAACTTGCGTACATAGCGAATCTAAGCTTCTGTGAGCCAAGAAGCGTGCTCCTCAATTCCTTGATGGTTATGAAAAATTTCTGCAAATTCGTTACAGGCACGTAACTAAAGTCGTTCCGAACGAAGGAAACTTGCGTACATAGCGATCTTATCTCTGTGAGCCGAGAAGCGTTGTTCCTCAATTTCCTTGATGTGTTATGAAAAAATTTCGGCAAATCTCACTTACAGGCACGTAACTAAGTCGTTCCGAACGAAGGAAACTTGCGTACATAGCGATCTTATCTCTGTGAGCCGAGAAGCGTTGTTCCTCAATTTCCTTGATGTGTTATGAAAATTTTCGGCAAATCTCACTTACAGGCACGTAACTAAGTCGTTCCGAACGAAGGAAACTTGCGTACATAGCGATCTTATCTCTGTGAGCCGAGAAGCGTTGTTCCTCAATTTCCTTGATGTGTTATGAAAATTTTCGGCAAATCTCACTTACAGGCACGTAACTAAGTCGTTCCGAACGAAGGAAACTTGCGTACATAGCGATCTTATCTCTGTGAGCCGAGAAGCGTTGTTCCTCAATTTCCTTGATGTGTTATGAAAATTTCGGCAAATCTCACTTACAGGCACGTAACTAAGTCGTTCCGAACGAAGGAAACTTGCGTACATAGCGATCTTAGCTCTGTGAGCCGAGAAGCGTTGTTCCTCAATTTCCTTGATGTGTTATGAAAATTTTCGGCAAATCTCACTTACAGGCACGTAACTAAGTTGTTCCGAACGAAGGAAACTTGCGTACATAGCGATCTTATCTCTGTGAGCCGGGAAGCGTTGTTCCTCAATTTCCTTGATGTGTTATGAAAATTTTTGGCAAATCTCACTTACAGGAACGTAACTAAGTCGTTCCGAACGAAGGAAACTTGCGTACATAGCGATCTTATCTCTGTGAGCCGAGAAGCGTTGTTCCTCAATTTCCTTGATGTGTTATGAAAATTTTCGGCAAATCTATCTTACAGGCACGTAACTAAGTCGTTCCGAACGAAGGAAACTTGCGTACATAGCGATCTTATCTCTGTGAGCCGAGAAGCGTTGTTCCTCAATTTCCTTGATGTGTTATGAAAATTTTCGGCAAATCTCACTTACAGGAGATCTTATCTCTGTGAGCCGAGAAGCGTTGTTCCTCAATTTCCTTGATGTGTTATGAAAATTTTCGGCAAATCTCACTTACAGGCACGTAACTAAGTCGTTCCGAACGAAGGAAACTTGCGTACATAGCGATCTTATCTCTGTGAGCCGAGAAGCGTTGTTCCTCAATTTCCTTGATGTGTTATGAAAATTTTCGGCAAATCTCACTTACAGGCACGTAACTAAGTCGTTCCGAACGAAGGAAACTTGCGTACATAGCGATCTTATCTCTGTGAGCCGAGAAACGTTGTTCCTCAATTTCATTGATGTGTTATGAAAATTTTCGGCAAATCTCACTTACAGGCACGTAACTAAGTCGTTCCGAACGAAGGAAACTTGCGTACATAGCGATCTTAGCTCTGTGAGCCGAGAAGCGTTGTTCCTCAATTTCCTTGATGTGTTATGAAAATTTTCGGCAAATCTCGTCTACAGGCACGTAACTA
>CAJQTV010002878.1:0-11584 GCA_907163055.1 Formica aquilonia x Formica polyctena | reverse complement strand
CGAGATTTTCAATATTAACGACACACTCCAATACCGCACGCGCCTTTCCTCTAAGACATGAAATGAGAGCGACGCTTTTCGCAGCGTCACTCCACCTATTTGCTCGCGCAATTAACTCAAACTGTGAGAAGAACTCTCTTAGCGGAACCAGTCCCGTCAAAAATGTCCGGCTTCAATTTAAAGCCTAATTCTGTGTTAATATTAACACGGGAACGCGCGTCTCTTTCGAAATTAGGCGCAATATTAGGCAAAAAATTTCTGTTAATGGGGCGACTTAGCTGGTTGTTGTTATCCAGCAGACGAATCCTCTGTTCCATTCCCCGTAACGCCTCGTCGCGTTCGCGCAGTTGTGCTTCAAATATAGCTCGCTGCTCATCGTGTTGGCGCAATTGCGTCTCAAAATCGGCTCGCTGCTGCAACCGCTCCTCGCGTAGCTCACGAATCTCTCGCATCGCCGACTGAAGTGTAATCGCTTCCAATGATGGTCCCGATGTCGTAGCCGCCGTTGAAGTCAATCGACTCCTCTTTCTCGTCGAAACTCCTGCCGTCGGCGAATTTTCCTGTTCCATTTTTATAGACGAAAAGAAAAAAAGGTATTCGTATCTCAAATATGTCCGCCCGGAATGACATCCGTCGCGAGACTCAAGATGGCCGATCTCTCTCAAGATGTCCGCCGTTGTTTAACAACAACGCTTAGCAACGTTCTCCCGGAGACGAATACAGCAGATTCATGAATAACCGCCTTAGACGACTCGCAGGGACGCAACAGTACATATTATACATATACATATACATATATATATGTATATACAGGGTGTCCCAAAGCACCCTTGACAACGCTCGTGAGCAGATAGAGCACAGTAAACTGAACAGAAAACTCCTGTAACATTTTTTTCTATAACGCTTAATAAAGGAGTTATTATTGAGTAAAGTCTGGCCAATCAGCGCCGACCTTTAGCCGCGCGCCTGGTAGTGTACGTGAGCGCTCCGTCGCTACGGCGACTATCAGGCAGGCGGCTCACCGACATACGTCCGGCTAAAAGTCGGCGCTGATTGGCCAGAACTTACTCAATAATAACTTCTTTATTAAGCGTTATAGAAAAAATGGTACAGGACTTTTTTGTTCAGTTTACTGTGCTCTACCTGCTCACAAGCGTTGTCAAGGGTGCTTTGGGACACCCTGTATATATGTATATGTATATGTATATGTATATGTATAATATGTACATATACGTATACAGATGTATGTGTATGATACATATAGATATATTGTGGATATTATCATGTAACTTTATATAAGTTGCAATCTATATGCAATGCAGCTCATTTTTTCAATCGATATAATCAAAGGATATATAGGGTGTCCTAGACCACACGTACACCCCTTTTCTTTTAAAAACTATGCATTTTGGAGAAAAACGTTTTGAACAAAAATTGTATGGTTTTGAGGGGAACATAAGATGGTGCCATTGGTTTGACCTTGGATGGCATCGTTAAGGTCAAGTCAAGGACACCTTTAATTTCTTAAATGGAATCCCCTATTTTTTATTGCATATTTTTATAGCTTATGTCGAGAGCTTTTCAAAACACTATAATAAAGTATTTTTTCATTAAGTACTTTTTGAGTTATTTTATATTTTATTCTGACATATTTTGATATAAAAAATAAAATATCTCGTAAAATATTTAGTTTTCGATAATCTTACCGTAATACTTTTATGTACAGAATAATGAGACAAATTAATTAGTGAAAGAGTAAAGAAAAAAACAAATAATTGCTTTAAAAAAATACATTGTAAATAATTACATACTTTTTCTTAAAAACAATTATTTCTTTTTTACTAATTGATTTGGCTCATTATTCTGTACATAAAAGTATTACGGTAAGATTATCGAAAACTAAATATTTTACAAGATATTTTATTTTTTATATCAAAATATGTCAGATTAAAATATAAAATAACTCAAAAAGTACTTAATAAAAAAATACTTTATTATAGTGTTTTGGAAGGCTCTCGGGATAAGCTATAAGAATATGCAATAAATAATAGGGGATTCCATTTAAGAAATTAAAGGTGTCTTTGACTTGATCTTAACGATGCCATCCAAGGTCAACCAATGACACCATCTTATGTTCCCCTCAAAACCATACAATTTTTGTTCAAAACGTTTTTCTCTAAAATGCTTAGTTTTTGAAAGAAAAGGGGTGTCCGGGTGGTCTAGGACACCCTGCATATACATATATATGTTACATTTATGTTATATGGCATATATATATATATATATATATATATGTTTTTGGTACAATTCGGGAACATTTTTTGATACGCATGGTATATTTCGAGGACATTTTGTACTTTTGAGGACGGTCTTTATTATTTTTGTTGAATATGGTATATTTTGAGGACTGTCCTTAAAATTACAATCTTTTTCGTTGGTAACATTTGAAGACAAAATCTGTCGAATAAAAGTCCTCATACTAGACCAAATATATGTGAATATTAATTTGTATTTGGTACATTCTAAGGACATAAAAGAATTCAATTTAAAAGTATCATGTTTTCTAGCTTTACACTCGTTTTTTCATTTTCACTAGCATTAAAACAAAGAAAATGAATGCTAAATCATATAATAATGAAATCTCTGTATTAATTCAGTAAAACGTGTCCTCGAAATATATCTATATATTTGTGTTTCTTTTCAGTTTATATTTCTTAATCATCATTTTTACAAGAAAAACGGAAATGAATTATATTAAAAATAATTAATAGAAGCATATAAACTGCAGCAAAACTAAGAGATTATTATATTATATAACACGTGTCAGTTTATTAGAATATGTTCCGAAAATATACCAATCGCGTATTTTTTTGGCTTTTTACTCATTTTCAACATTCTTAAATTATTAAAAAAGTAATAAATATGAAATTATTGAAAAAAATTTAGTAGAAATAATCAGTAAGGGGAGATTGCAGAAAAAAACGTATTATATTGCGAAAGTTTTAATTTATTAGTATATCCTCAAAATATAAATACGAACCGCATGTTTTTCAACTTTATCAAGCGACGCGGTAGCGTCGCGACGCCAAGTATATAAAGAAAAACGTTTCGGCTTGTCAACGGTTTGCCTATGTTGCCTATGTACAGGGGCCGCGACGCTACCAAGTAGCTGATCCGGAGTTTTACGTCTAATAAACTTTCGATTAAAATTCCTCAGGAACCAAGCCGTTAATCAAAAATCTAACGGCACTTTTCTTATACAATGTGAATGCAAGCTTTCGATTGCGACCAGTTTGAATAAGATTGGTGCACTCAATCCTGAGGAATGATAATCGTATACCAGAAATGTGACATTTTTCGTTTTCCATCATTATCATAATAATAAGGTAAGATATTTCAGACTCTCACGTACGTATGCTCGCACGCACACACGCAAAGCGATTTTGTCCCTCAAGGCGCGTTCATATCGCTCATGTACAATAATTCTTTCGTGTATTACCCTTTTATAAAATTATAATTTTAAAAATTTATAATAAAGAAGAGAGAGAGAGAGAGAGGGAGGGGGGAGAGAGAGCGGGAGAGAGAGAGAGAGAGAGAGAGAGAAAGAAGAGAGCGGGAGAGAAAAGAGAGAGAGAGAGAGAGAGCGGGAGAGAGAGAGAGAGAGAGAGAGCGGGAGAGAGAGAGAGCGGGAGAGAGAGAGAGAGAGAGAGAGAGCGGGAGAGAGAGAGAGAGAGCGGGAGAGAGAGAAAGAGCTGGAGGGAGAGAGAGCGGGAGAGAGCGGGAGAGAGAGAGAGAGAGAGCGAGAGAGAGAGAGAGAGAGCGGGGAGAGAGAGAGCGAGAGAGGGAGAGAGAGCGGGAAAGAGAGAGAGGGAGACGGAGAGAGAGAGAGGGAGAGGGAGAGAGAGAGAGGGAGAGAGCGGGAGATTTTGATTGATTGATTGATCTTTATTAGCTTTCTCAGCTATTTGTAATACAAATCTAGTTTACATTAATTACAATATACTCCTTTAACATTCGCTTAAACGGCACAATTCTTTCATTCCGCTTTTTTTCAGCAGGCAAGGCGTTATACATTTTTATTCCTTCGTAAAACATACTCTTTTGCGCACTCCTTGTTCTGCGATATTTTATTGCAATATCCCAAGCTTGTCGTGTTTGCGTTTCACTCTCATTTCCCAGAATTTCTAATCTATTTCTTAATTGCTCCGGTAACATGTTCCTTAAAATCTTAAAAATAAATATACACACATTATAATATAGCCTCTGTTTTATGGACATAAACTGCAGCGCTTGCAGCATACGCTCCACTTTGGTATGTCTATCACATTGCAGTATGATCCTCATGGCCCGGTTTTGTGCTTTTTGCAATTTACTCAGCTGTGTTTCTCCCATATCAATTAACAGCATCGCACAATACTCAAAGTGAGGTGCTATAATTGTCTTATATATAATACATCTAGTGTATGCCGATATATGATTACCTATTCTATTCAAAAAACTCGTTTTTTCCCTATTTTCTTTAGCATATAATCACAGTGGTCCTTAAATCGTAGTCTATCGTCAATAATTATGCCTAGGTATTTCATTATTTCCATACGTTCGATTTCAGTTCCATCCAAACATTTCAATGTTATATTACCTCGCAGTTCTTTTCTTATACTTCTAACAATCATATATTTCGTTTTTCCTGCATTCATTTTTAACTTATTTATATTCATCCACTCTTCTACTATAGTAAATGCCATATTCATTTTGCTCTCTAATTCCGCGCTGCTTTCTCCAGTTACATATATTAACGTATCATCTGCAAACATTTTTATACTACATCCTTCTGGACAGATTTTTATTATATCATTTATATATACTATAAATAACAAAGGTCCTAATACAGATCCTTGCGGTACTCCATATTCTGTGGTCATTAATTAGACCATTTATTATTAAATTGAACCTGCTGTGTTCTATCCTTTAAATATGATCTTAACCATTCTATAACCTTTCCCCTAATTCCATATTGATATAATTTCTCTAATAATTTTTCTCTATCTATTGTTTCAAAGGCTCGCTTAAGATCCATGAAAATTACCCCTACCATTTTTGCCTCACTAACTATCAATTTCCATTCTTCAATGACTGTTTGAATCGCTGTTTCACACGAATACTGTTTTCTAAAGCCCGACTGATGTTCTGTTATAATACAATTATCTTCCAAATACGTTTCAATTTGCTTTTTAACTACTAATTCTAACACTTTTTCAAATATTGGTAACATATTTATAGGCCTAAATTCACTTGCTTTTCTAGCTTTCTCTACTTTTTGGAATCGGTATTATTGTAGACGTTTTCCAACCTTTTGGACAGCAACCTTCCTTCAAAGAATTATTTATTATATCAACAAATTCCTCTTTTATTACGCAAAATACTGCCTTTAATATATCGCTAGTTATTCCCTCCTCTGTACCTTTCTTTTTCGGTAGTCCCATAACAATTTCCTGTAAATGCTCTATACTAATCATTTCAAAATTTTCCATAATTCCCTCGTTTTCAATAACATAAATAATTCTTTTACATGCATTCCCAGTTTTACTCCCATTTATAGATTTTACTATACTATTAATACTTTGTATATAATATAAATTAAATTTATCTGCTATATTGCATCCTTCAGTGCCGTCTAATATTTCAAAATCTATATTCTCTACTTCCCTCTTACCCCCTGGTTCGCCGCTAATTATTTTTTTTAGTGTTTTCCACATAGATGTAGGATTTTCTTTATTAAGATCTATCACATTTTCATAATATTCTTTCTTCTTTGTCTTAATTAATTTAACTACTGTATTTCTTTCAATTTTAAATTGCAACCAATTTTGTTCCGTGTCAGCATACAATGCCTTCCTATATGCCTCATCCCTTATAGCCGCTGCTTCTCTTATTTCATCCGAAAACCACTTTTTCCCTTCCCATATTCTCGGAATTCTAAAATTCTTTCTAGGTGCTGTGGCGTCCAACGCATTTACTATACTATCAACAAATTTCTTCGCTCTCACACTGATATTTATATCTTGGTTTTTCTCTAATTTATTTTCCACTAATTTAATAAATTCATCTATATTAAACTCTCTGTAATTCCTAACACTAAGTTCTCTGTATTTATTATCAAATTTATTCGCATTCAGTTCAACTTTTAGCCACGCATGGTCCGTTATTTTAGGTTCATGCATTACCTGCATTTCTATTTTATTATTAGCAAAAATTAAATCTATAATTGTTTTACTATCTTTCGTAATTCTCGTCGGTTTATTTACATATTGTTTCATGCCTAAGCTCAACATTGTCGTTTGTAACTTCCTTGTATAAAACGAATCTAACATAATATCTATATTAAAGTCTTCTATTATCATACATTCTCCCCGTATTATTAACTCTTCTATTATATCCTCCAGAAATCTCACGAAATCACCATGCGATGCACTCGGTGAATGATATATTACCATTATTATTCCTCTATACAATTTTTCTTTCACCTCAATCGCAGCACACCAACAATTCGATTCTAATTTCTTTACTAATACTATTTCATATTTAACATCATCCCTTATATATAAAACAACCCCTCCTGTATTTCTATTTTCAGCATCGCATCTAATTATACTATAACCTGGAACTTTCACTTCACTGTCTTCAATTTCAGCAGTCAATCTTGTCTCTGATAACGCTATGAATGCCGGATTTACTTTCTTCATAATCTGATGTTGTATCTCATCTTTATGCGCCATCAAACTTTGCGCGTTTGTATACAATATTATTTCCGCTTCCTTCTGTAGTTGTTATTTCGCATCTTCCCAGCCGGCTCTCCTCTTCTCCTCTTGTATCGCCCTTTTAAATGTTGGACATTCTGGGCTAAGGGCGTCGTGTTCATCACTTATCTTCAGGTTGTATGTTCGAATTTTAAACATACAATTTACACATTTTTTTCTTTGTTGCCGTACATTCAATCGCTTTATGATTTCCCGTACATTTGTGGCATGTTTCATCTCGCGTACAATTTTTTGCAATATGATAGTATCCCCAGCATTTAAAGCATCTTTTAACATTAATGTGATTGAATATAGGACATTTTCTCCATCCTACATTTAGTTTCTCTTTTTTCAACATCAATTCTTCATCTATTTCAATTATTATCGAACCTTCTTCGTTTTCTCTTCTTCTAAGTTGATTATTATCATTTCTTTTTTCTTTAACTATTTTCATCACTATTCGCATTTGGAATCCATCATTTATTGCATAAATTCTATTCTGCTTCTTGATTGTAGTTATTAAGTCATCATCATCCAATCTCATTTCTTCTTCGCTGACATTGATAATTTTTATTTTGGGCTTCATCTGCGGTGATTCCGTAACTTTGAAATTTTCTCCTAGTTTGTCCTGCACTGTGGCATTCAACGTTTTCATTTCTTCTCCAGTTTCACAACCCATGATCACTGTTCCCTTGCTTCCTTTTTTTAGCTTCATTATTCCCATCGCCATGTTTTTGATATCTACCTTTTCTTTTATCAATTTTTTTGTAACTTCACTCTCTTGTTGAATCTTGGGTTTGATAATTATAACATTCTCTTTCTTTTTCTCTTTAACCGCTTCACTATAGCTCCTTTGTATTCCTCCTGTTGATCCACATATTTCTCCCTGTATCATTCTTTTCAACTCTTGTAGCAGTTCCTGCTTAACATTTCCCAATTCTTCTCGAACTATTTCCTTGACCATCATTTTAATTTCCTTCTTACATGCTGTTTCATCTTTTATTTCTTTTACAATTTTTACCAGCCAATCTATTTTTACGTCAATAGTCGATGATCCACTCGCTCCTGATATTCTATTTCCACTACTTGGCGTCGTAAACGAACCTGTAGATCCTGTAGATCCTAGCCTGTCCCTGCCGCCCCCGGCCACTGCCGATTTCAATTGTAAATCTGTCAAATGGGCCAGAACACGGTACCAATTCTTGATTTTTATCGTAAATCCTATGCTTGCTTACACATCCTGGATAGTAAAACAGCTTAATACAATTCACCTGATAGCAAGACTTGCATGTCACCACCTGATTTTTTATTGTCTTTTTACATGCCGAGCATCGATATTCAGCATCTTCATCGTCCATGCCGATAATTATCGGCCGAAACCGCTAATATCAGCGTAAGCTGATCAGTCACCTCTGTTCCACTGTCACACGTCAGCACTTTTGTGTCCACCTTTAATGTCTACCTGTCGTGTGAGACTTTGGTGTCCCGGAAAGGAAATGCATTTCTCACGCCCACAAATCAGCATATCCCGGCTAGATAACACTCATGGCTAATGCCGGTCTATGCCGCTATGATTTTAATAACTTTCTATCACTCCCCGTAACTATTTAACCGTTTAAAAGTTATTACTTTTGCGGAGCGATGTTTGACACGTCTTCTCCACTGAGAGAGAGAGAGAGCGGGAGAGAGAGAGAGAGAGAGCGGGAGAAAGAGAGAGAGAGCGGGAGAGAGAGAGGGCGGGAGAGGGAGAGAGAGCGGGAGAGAGAGAGAGCGGGAGAGAGAGAGAGCGAGCGGAAGAGAGAAAGAGAGCGGGAGAGGGGTGAGGGGGAGAGAGAGGGGGTGAGAGGGGTTGAGGGGGAGGGGCGAGGGGGGAGATGGGGAGAGGGAGAGAGAAAGAGAGAGAGAGAGAGAGCGGGAAGAGAGAGAGAGAGCGGGAGAGGGGTGAGGGGGAGAGAGAGGGGGTGAGAGGGGCTGAGGGGGGGATGGGGAGAGGGAGAGAGAGAGAGTGAGCGGGGGAGAGCGGGGAGAGCGGGTGGGAGGAATGGAAAGAGGGAGAGGGGGAGCGGGAGAGAAAGCGGCAGAGAGAGAAAGCGAATATGTGTATATGTACACCCCATTACACCACATGATCATACCGCCAAATAAGTAAACAAAGACGCGTGTCGGTATGCGGCATATATAGCGCTATTATATTGTGTATGGAATGTCTCACTTTGTTGTCATTCGTACAGTGATAGCGAGTAGGCAACAGCTCCATGTGTCGTTATACACGATCGCAAAAATTATTAAAAGATATCTGAAACTAGATATATAATAATTAATAATTAACGATTCACAAGCGATTGCTATCTGTCGAAGCAGATATTAACTTCGTGTGATTTATTGTTATATATATATCTTGTTATATACGATCACAAAAATTATTAGAAAATATTTGAAACTCGATCTCTATAACAATTAAAAATTAACGATTCATAAGCAATTGCTATTTATCAAAGCAGATATTAATTTCGTATGATTTATTGTTATACTAATATACTAATATAAAGTAAGAATAATTACAAAAAGCAATGAAATCCCACCAAAAAAAACCTCACAAAGGTAAAAAAATACGCCAAGTATATACCTAAAAAATAATTTATAAAATATTTTTCCTGAATAATAAGAAATAAAAACTAAATATGAAATCAATAGTTAACTAGCCAAGTACTTAGAAGCAATTCAGTTTGTGAGAATTTGTAATTTGAAATAGTATTTGTCATAAAATCAAATTTGTATTCATAGAAATGTTATACACAAATTCTCTGCATAAAATTAAAACGCATTACATTTTTATTAAAAGAAACCTGAGTTTCAAAATAAGTTCAATAGAAATAAGAAAATATAAAAAAATTTTAATAAAAAAAACTTGGCGCTGCTAAACTAAACATGCTAAAATTAGTGTATTTTTTAATACATTCACATTGCAGTTACTGTGATATAACTAAATTAAATATAATTCTAAATTAAATTTAGATCTAAATTAAATTTATTGTTTGTTGGTTTTAATATATATTTTAAAAGTTAGTAGCGCCAAGTTTTTTTAATTAAAATTTTTTTATATTTTCTTATTTCTATTGAACTTATTTTGAAACTCAGGTTTCTCTTAATAAAAATATAATGCGTTTTAATTTTATGCAGAGAATTTGTGTATAACATTTTTATAAATACAAATTTGATTTTATGACAAATACTATTTCAAATTACAAATTCTCACAAACTGAATTGCTTCTAAGTACTTGGCTAGTTAACTATTAATTTCATATTTAGTTTTTATTTCTTATTATTCAGGAAAAATATTTTATAAATTATTTTTTAGATATATACTTAGCGTATTTTTTTTACCTTTGTGAGGTTTTTTTTAGTGGGATAATATATTATAATATACTATACATAGTAAATGTTACATAAAATAAAAAATGCTTCTTATTCTCTGGTATACTACTAGATTCAATAGGGCTCTCAACAGCCCCATCACTAGATCGTGAGCCCACCACGACGCGTTCGATCGGCCTCGTTGCAATATCAAGTCTATTAGTGACGGCATTTTGAATATTTTCACTTAAACTTTTCGTCACTCACTGCTCGAAACGTTATGACAGCCACGACAGGGCAGACATTGTCTCGATTAAACATTTTAGAGTAGGGGATGTATCAGTTACAAAGAACGCTTACCTTCTGCACATGATAAGAAGACAAAAGGTAGCACGTTCCCGCGGACAATTGTCTACAAGTCTTTTAAATATGAATGTATTATTATTATAATATGTAAACCACTATCGAACGACTATTGAACGGCTATCGAACGGGTTTTGAACGGCTTTGAACAGCTATCGAACGGCTATCGAACGGCTATGAACGACTATCAAACGGCTTTGAACGGCTATCGAACGGCTTTGAACGGCTTGAACGGCTTCGAACAGCTTTCGAACGGCTATCAAAGGGCTTTGAACGGCTATCGAACGGCTTTGAACAGCTTTCGAACGGCTATCGAACGGCTATGAACGACTATTGAACGACTATTGAACGGCTATCGAACGGCTTTGAACGACAAAACAATTATTTATACACCATTCAAATATTTAAACTCTATGTGCATGTACTGAAATGTAACATCTGTAGTCTGATAAGGTGGTTGACGCCGCTATCTAATGTCACGTACTGAAATTTAATACTCGCATACTGGGATAAGAAAGAGGAAAAGGGAAGAATAAAAGAGAATAAAATATATTTTAAAAATAGTTTATTCTAAATAATGTTTGGATGAATCTTTATGATGATTCGTCCACCAATTGAATATTTTAAATACATTTTGTAAAGCGCAATTTTTTAAATGTTTTTCACAGTGCATAGTATTAGTAACATCTAGCTTATTTAACGAAGTGATATCTTCATAGTCCGCATCCAAGATCTCAATAATAACGTCGTTTCTCGCATCATCGTCAAGTATATCGGCCAACGATTCTCGTTTTTCGTATCCTTTAACGTACACGATAGGAGATGGTCCATCTTCCTCTTCCGTCGCACCCATCACAGCTCTCGTAATCAAACGCCTAGCGAAGCTGTATGGAACGTTTCCATCCTCCCATTGAAGTCCATGGTGATGTCTGATAAGCCATGAAGATTGGCATCTCTCAGATTTTGTAAGCGCACGCCATGGTACGGGACTTGCAAAAAAGTAGTGAGAAAGAACAAATCCATTTCTCAGTATCGCTACTTCCTTCACGACAAAGTTTCTCCCGATATTG
>CAJQTV010002873.1:0-11519 GCA_907163055.1 Formica aquilonia x Formica polyctena | reverse complement strand
AAAATTTTCATAACACATCAAGGAAATTGCAGGCAACAACGCTTCTCGGCACACAGAGCTAAGATCGCTATGTACGCAAGTTTCCTTCGTTCGGAACGACTTAGTTACGTACCTGTAAGTGAGATATACCGAAAGTTTTCATAACACATCAAGGAAATTGAGGAACAACGCTTCTCGGCACACAGAGCTAAGATCGCTATGTACGCAAGTTTCCTTCGTTCGGAACGACTTAGTTACGTGCCTGTAAGTGAGATTTGCCGAAAATTTTCATAACACATCAAGGAAATTGAGGAACAACGCTTCTCGGCACACAGAGCTAAGATCGCTATGTACGCAAGTTTCCTTCGTTCGGAACGACTTAGTTACGTGCCTGTATGCGAGATTTGCCGAAAATTTTCATAACACATCAAGGAAATTGAGGAACAACGCTTCTCGGCACACAGAGCTAAGATCGCTATGTACGCAAGTTTCCTTCGTTCGGAACGACTTAGTTACGTACCTGTAAGCGAGATATACCGAAAGTTTTCATAACACATCAAGGAAATTGAGGAACAACGCTTCTCGGCACACAGAGCTAAGATCGCTATGTACGCAAGTTTCCTTCGTTCGGAACGACTTAGTTACGTACCTGTAAGCGAGATTTGCCATTCGGAACGACTTAGTTACGTACCTGTAAGTGAGATATGCCGAAAGTTTTCATAACACATCAAGGAAATTGAGGAACAACGCTTCTCGGCACACAGAGCTAAGATCGCTATGTACGCAAGTTTCCTTCGTTCGGAACGACTTAGTTACGTGCCTGTAAGCGACATTTGACGAAAATTTTTCATAACACATCAAGGAAATTGAGGAACAACGCTTCTCGGCACACAGAGCTAAGATCGCTATGTACGTACCTGTAAGTGAGATATACCGAAAATTTTCATAACACATCAAGGAAATTGAGGAACAACGCTTCTCGGCACACAGAGCTAAGATCGCTATGTACGCAAGTTACCTTCGATCGGAACGACTTAGTTACGTGCCTTTAAGCGAGATTTGCCGAAAATTTTCATAACACATCAAGGAAATAGGGGACAACGCTTCTCTGCACACAGATTTAAGATCGCTATGTACGCAAGTTTCCTTCGTTCGGAACGACTTAGTTACGTACCTGTAAGTGAGATTATACCGAAAGTTTTTTAATACATCAAGGAAATAGAGAAACAACGCTTCTCTGCACACAGAGTTAAGATCGCTATGTACGCAAGTTTCCTTCGTTCGGAACGACTTAGTTACGTGCCTGTAAGCGAGATTTGCCGAAAATTTTCATAACACATCAAAGAAAGTGAGGAACAACGCTTCTCGGCACACAGAGCTAAGATCGCTATGTACGCAAGTTTCCTTCGTTCGGAACGACTTAGTTACGTGCCTGTAAGCGAGATTTGCCGAAAATTTTCATAACACATCAAGGAAATTGAGGAACAACGCTTCTCGGCACACAGAGCTAAGATCGCTATGTACGCAAGTTTCCTTCGTTCGGAACGACTTAGTTACGTGCCTGTAAGCGAGAATTGCCGAAAATTTTCATAACACATCAAGGAAATTGAGGAACAACGCTACTCGGCACACAGAGCTAAGATCGCTATGTACGCAAGTTTCCTTCGTTCGGAACGACTTAGTTACGTACCTGTAAGTGAGATTTGCGAAAATTTTAATAACACATCAAGGAAATTGAGGAACAACGCTTCTCGGCACACAGAGATAAGATCGCTATGTACGCAAGTTTCCTTCGTTCGGAACGACTTAGTTACGTGCCTGTAAGCGAGAGTTGCCGAAAATTTTAATAACACATCAAGGAAATTGAGGAACAACGCTTCTCGGCACACAGAGCTAAGATCGCTATGTACGCAAGTTTCCTTCGTTCGGAACGACTTAGTTACGTGCCTGTAAGTGAGATATACCGAAAATTTTCATAACACATCAAGGAAATTGTGGAACAATGCTTCTCGGCACACAGAGCTAAGATCGCTATGTACGC
Organism: Formica aquilonia x Formica polyctena; assembly: GCA_907163055.1. Taxonomy (NCBI): domain Eukaryota; kingdom Metazoa; phylum Arthropoda; class Insecta; order Hymenoptera; family Formicidae; genus Formica; species Formica aquilonia x Formica polyctena. Next base: position 9,499 of record CAJQTV010002873.1, on the reverse strand, counting down.
AAGTTTCCTTCGTTCGGAACGACTTAGTTACGTGCCTGTAAGTGAGATTTGCCGAAAATTTTCATAACACATCAAGGAAATTGAGGAACAACGCTTCTCGGCACACAGAGCTAAGATCGCTATGTACGCAAGTTTCCTTCGTTCGGAACGACTTAGTTACGTGCCTGTAAGCGAGATTTGCCGAAAATTTTTCATAACACATCAAGGAAATTGAGGAACAACGCTTCTCGGCACACAGAGCTAAGATCGCTATGTACGCAAGTTTCCTTCGTTCGGAACGACTTAGTTACGTGCCTGTAAGTGAGATTTGCCGAAAAATTTTCATAACCCTTCAAGAAAATTGAGGAACAACGCTTCTCGGCACACAGAGCTAAGATCGCTATGTACGCAAGTTTCCTTCGTTCGGAACGACTTAGTTACGTGCCTGTAAGCGAGATTTGCCGAAAATTTTCATAACACATCAAGGAAATGAGGAACAACGCTTCTCGGCACACAGAGCTAAGATCGCTATGTACGCAAGTTTCCTTCGTTCGGAACGACTTAGTTACGTACCTGTAAGATCGAGATTTGCCGAAAGTTTTTCATAACACATCAAGGAAATTGAGGAACAACGCTTCTCGGCACACAGAGCTAAGATCGCTATGTACGCAAGTTTCCTTCGTTCGGAACGACTTAGTTACGTGCCTGTAAGTGAGATTTGCCGAAAATTTTCATAACACATCAAGGAAATTGAGGAACAACGCTTCTCGGCACACAGAGCTAAGATCGCTATGTACGCAAGTTTCCTTCGTTCGGAACGACTTAGTTACGTGCCTGTAAGTGAGATTTGCCGAAAATTTTCATAACACATCAAGGAAATTGAGGAAACAACGCTTCTCGGCACACAGAGCTAAGATCGCTATGTACGCAAGTTTCCTTCGTTTGGAACGACTTAGTTACGTGCCTGTAAGCGAGATTTGCCGAAAATTTTCATAACACATCAAGGAAATTGAGGAACAACGCTTCTCGGCACACAGAGATAAGATCGCTTGTACGCAAGTTTCCTTCGTTCGAACGACTTAGTTACGTGCCTGTAAGCGAGATTTACCGAAAATTTTTATAACACATCAAGGAAATAGAGGAACAACGCTTCTCGGCACACAGAGCTAAGATCGCTATGTACGCAAGTTTCCTTCGTTCGGAACGACTTAGTTACGTACCTGTAAGTGAGATTTGCCGAAAATTTTCATAACACATCAAGGAAATTGAGGAACAACGCTTCTCGGGCACACAGAGCTAACATCGATATGTACGCAATTTTCCTTTGTTCGGAACGACTTAGTTACGTGCCTTTAAGCGAGATTTGCCGAAAATTTTTCATAACACATCAACGAAATTGAGGTACAACGCTTCTCGGCACACAGAGATAAGATCGCTATGTACGCAAGTTTCCTTTCGTTCGGAACGACTTAGTTACGTGCCTGTAAGCGAGATTTGCCGAAAATTTTCATAACACATCAAGGAAATTGAGGAACAACGCTTCTCGGCACACAGAGCTGAGATCGCTATGTAGGCAAGTTTCCTTCGTTCGGAACGACTTAGTTACGTACCTGTAAGTGAGATATACCGAAAGTATTCAGAACACATCAAGGAAATTGAGGAACAACGCTTCTCGGCACACAGAGCTAAGATCGCTATGTACGCAAGTTTCTTTCGTACGGAATGACTTAGTTACGTACCTGTAAGCGAGATTTGCCGAAAATTTTCATAACACATCAAGGAAATTGAGGAACAACGCTTCTCGGCACACAGAGCTAAGATCGCTATGTACGCAAGTTTCCTTCGTTCGGAACGACTTAGTTACGTACCTGTAAGTGAGATTTGCCGAAAATTTTCATAACACATCAAGGAAATTGAGGAACTACGCTTCTCGGCACACAGAGCTAAGATCGCTATGTACGCAAGTTTCCTTCGTTCGGAACGACTTAGTTACGTGCCTGTAAGCGAGATTTGCCGAAAATTTCATAACACATCAAGGAAATTGAGGAACAACGCTTCTCGGCTCACAGAGATAAGATCGCTATGTACGCAAGTTTCCTTCGTTCGGGAACGACATAGTTAAGTGCCTGTAAGCGAGATTTGCCGAAAATTTTCATAACACATCAAGGAAATTGAGGAACAACGCTTCTCGGCACACAGAGCTAAGATCGCTATGTACGCAAGTTTCCTTCGTTCGGAACGACTTAGTTACGTGCCTGTAAGCGAGATTTGCCGAAAATTTTCATAACACATCAAGGAAATTGAGGAACAACGCTTCTCGGCACACAGAGCTAAGATCGCTATGTACGCAAGTTTCCTTCGTTCGGAACGACTTAGTTACGTGCCTGTAAGCGAGATTTGCCGAAAATTTTCATAACACATCAAGGAAATTGAGGAACAACGCTTCTCGGCACACAGAGCTAAGATCGCTATGTACGCAAGTTTCCTTCGTTCGGAACGACTTAGTTACGTGCCTGTAAAATTTTCATAACACATCAAGGAAATTGAGGAACAACGCTTCTCGGCACACAGAGCTAAGATCGCTATGTACGCAAGTTTCCTTCGTTCGGAACGACTTAGTTACGTGCCTGTAAGTGAGATTTGCCGAAAATTTTCATAACACATCAAGGAAATTGAGGAACAACGCTTCTCGGCACACAGAGAGATAAGATCGCTATGTACGCAAGTTTCCTTCGTTCGGAACGACTTAGTTACGTGCCTGTAAGTGAGATTTGCCGAAAATTTTCATAACACATCAAGGAAATTGAGGAACAACGCTTCTCGGCTCACAGAGCTAAGATCGCTATGTACGCAAGTTTCCTTCGTTCGGAACGACTTAGTTACGTGCCTGTAAGCGAGATTTGCCGAAAATTTTCATAACACATCAAGGAAATTGAGGAACAACGCTTCTCGGCACACAGAGCTAAGATCGCTATGTACGCAAGTTTCCTTCGTTCGGAACGACTTAGTTACGTGCCTGTAAGTTAGATTTGCCGAAAATTTTCATAACACATCAAGGAACTTAGTTACGTGCGTGTAAGCGAGATTTGCCGAAAATTTTCATAACACATCAAGGAAATTGAGGAACAACGCTTCTCGGCTTACAGAGCTAAGATGGCTATGTACGCAAGTTTCCTTCGTTCGGAACGACTTAGTTACGTGCCTGTAAGTGAGATTTGCCGAAAATTTTCATAACACATCAAGGAAATTGAGGAACAACGCTTCTCGGCTCACAGAGATAAGATTGCTTTGTACGCAAGTTTCCTTCGTTCGGAACGACTTAGTTACGTGCCTGTAAGTGAGATTTGCCGAAAATTTTCATAACACATCAAGGAAATTGAGGAACAACGCTTCTCGGCTCACAGAGATAAGATCGCTATGTACGCAAGTTTCCTTCGTTCGGAACGACTTAGTTACGTGCCTGTAAGCGAGATTTGCCGAAAGTTTTCATAACACATCAAGGAAATTGAGGAACAACGCTTCTCGGCACACAGAGCTAAGTTCTCTATGTACGCAAGTTTCCTTCGTTCGGAACGACTTAGTTACGTACCTGTAAGTGAGATATATACCGAAAGTTTTCATAACACATCAAGAAAATTGAGGAACAACGCTTCTCGGCTTACAAAGCTAAGAAGGAAATGTACGCAAGTTTCCTTCGTTCGGAACGACTTAGTTACGTGCCTGTAAGCGAGATTTGCCGAAAGTTTTCATAACACATCAAGGAAATGGAGGAACAACGCTTTCGGCACACAGAGCTAAGATCGCTATGTACGCAAGTTTCCTTCGTTCGGAGCGACTTAGTTACGTGCCCTGTAAGCCGAGATTTGCCGAAAATTTTCATAACACATCAAGGAAATAGAGGATCAATGCTTATCGGCACCCAGAGCTAAGAGATCGCTATGTATCGCAAGTTTCCTTCGTTCGGAAACGACTCGTAGCCCCTTACGTACATGTAAGCACTGAGATATACTCACCGAAAAACACAGTTTTTCAGCATAAACACACTCAAGAAATTGAGGACCCAACGCTTCTCGGCACACAGAGCTAAGATCGCTATGTACGCAAGTTTCCTTCGTTCGGAACGACTTAGTTACGTGCCTGTAAGTGAGATTTGCCGAAAATTTTCATAACACATCAAGGAAATTGAGTACCAACGCTTCTCGGCTCACAGAGCTAAGATCGCTATGTACGCAAGTTTCATTCGTTCGGAACGACTTAGTTACGTGCCTGTAAGCGAGCTTTGCCCCCCAAAATTTTCATAACACATCAAGGAAATTGAGGAACAACGCTTCTCGGCACACAGAGCTAAGATCGCTATGTACGCAAGTTTCCTTCGTTCGGAACGACTTAGTTACGTACCTGTGAGTGAGATATACCGAAAGTTTTCATAACACATCATGAAAATTGAGAAACAACGCTTCTCGGCTTACAAAGCTGAGATGGAAGTGTACGCAAGTTTCCTTCGTTCGGAACGACTTAGTTACGTGCCTGTACTTCTCGGCACACAGAGCTAAGATCGCTATGTACGCAAGTTTCCTTCGTTCGGAACGACTTAGTTACGTGCCTGTAAGCGAGATTTGCCGAAAATTTTCATAACACATCAAGGAAATTGAGGAACAACGCTTCTCGGCACACAGAGCTAAGATCGCTATGTACGCAAGTTTCCTTCGTTCGGAACGACTTAGTTACGTGCCTGTAAGTGAGATTTGCCGAAAATTTTCATAACACATCAAGGAAATTGAGGAACAACGCTTCTCGGCACACAGAGTTAAGATCGCTATGTACGCAAGTTTCCTTCGTTCGGAACGACTTAGTTACGTGCCTGTAAGCGAGATTTGCCGAAAATTTTCATAACACATCAAGGAAATTGAGGAACAACGCTTCTCGGCACAGAGCTAAGATCGCTATGTACGCAAGTTTCCTTTGTTCGGATCGACTTAGTTACGTGCCTATAAGCGAGATTTGCCGAAAATTTTCATAAAACATCAATGAAATCAAGGAACAACGCTTCTCGGCACACAGAGCTAAGATCGCTATGTACGCAAGTTTCCTTCGTTCGGAACGACTTAGTTACGTGCCTGTAAGCGAGATTTGCCGAAAATTTTCATAACACATCAAGGAAATTGAGGTACAACGCTTCTGGGCACACAGAGCTAAGATCGCTATGTACGCAAGTTTCCTTCGTTCGGAACGACTTAGTTACGTGCCTGTAAGCGAGATTTGCCGAAAATTTTCATAACACATCAATGAAATTGAGGAACAACGCTTCTCGGCACACAGAGCTAAGATCGCTATGTACGCAAGTTTCCTTCGTTCGGAACGACTTAGTTACGTGCCTGTAAGTGAGATATGCCGAAAATTTTCATAACACATCATGGAAATTGAGGAACAACGCTTCTCGGCACACAGAGCTAAGATCGCTATGTACGCAAGTTTCCTTCGTTCGGAACGACTTAGTTACGTGCCTGTAAGTGAGATTTGCCGAAAATTTTCATAACACATCAAGGAAATTGAGGAACAACGCTTCTCGGCACACAGAGCTAAGATCGCTATGTACGCAAGTTTCCTTCGTTCGGAACGACTTAGTTACGTGCCTGTAAGCGAGATTTGCCGAAAATTTTCATAACACATCAAGGAAATTGAGGAACAACGCTTCTCGGCACACAGAGCTAAGATCGCTATGTACGCAAGTTTCCTTCGTTCGGAACGACTTAGTTACGTGCCTGTAAGTGAGATTTGCCGAAAATTTTCATAACACATCAAGGAAATTGAGGAACAACGCTTCTCGGCACACAGAGCTAAGATCGCTATGTACGCAAGTTTCCTTCGTTCGGAACGACTTAGTTACGTGCCTGTAAGCGAGATTTGCCGAAAATTTTCATAACACATCAAGGAAATTGAGGAACAACGCTTCTCGGCACACAGAGCTAAGATCGCTATGTACGCAAGTTTCCTTCGTTCGGAACGACTTAGTTACGTGCCTGTAAGCGAGACTTTGCCGAAAATTTTCATAACACATCAAGGAAATTGAGGAACAACGCTTCTCGGCTCACAGAGCTAAGATCGCTATGTACGCCAGTTTCCTTCGTTCGGAACGACTTAGTTACGTGCCTGTAAGTGAGATTTACCGAAAATTTTCATAACACATCAAGGAAATTGAGGAACAACGCTTCTCGGCTAACAGAGATAAGATCGCTATGTACGCAAGTTTCCTTCGTTCGGAACGACTTAGTTACGTGCCTGTAAGCGAGATTTGCCGAAAATTTTCATAACACATCAAGGAAATTGAGGAACAACGCTTCTCGGCTCACAGAGCTAAGATCGCTATGTACGCAAGTTTCCTTCGTTCGGAACGACTTAGTTACGTGCCTGTAAGTGAGATTTGCCGAAAATTTTCATAACACATCAAGGAAATTGAGGAACAACGCTTCTCGGCACACAGAGAGCTAAGATCGCTATGTACGCAAGTTTCCTTCGTTCGGAACGACTTAGTTACGTGCCTGTAAGCGAGATTTGCCGAAAATTTTCATAACACATCAAGGAAATTGAGGAACAACGCTTCTCGGCACACAGAGCTAAGATCGCTATGTACGCAAGTTTCCTTCGTTCGGAACGACTTAGTTACGTGCCTGTAAGTGAGATTTGCCGAAAATTTTTCATAACACATCAAGGAAATTGAGGAACAACGCTTCTCGGCACACAGAGCTAAGATCGCTATGTACGCAAGTTTCCTTCGTTCGGAACGACTTAGTTACGTGCCTGTAAGTGAGATTTGCCGAAAATTTTCATAACACATCAAGGAAATTGAGGAACAACGCTTCTCGGCTCACAAGAGCTAAGATCGCTATGTACGCAAGTTTCCTTCGTTCGGAACGACTTAGTTACGTGCCTGTAAGTGAGATTTGCCGAAAATTTTCATAACACATCAAGGAAATTGAGGAACAACGCTTCTCGGCACACAGAGCTAAGATCGCTATGTACGCAAGTTTCCTTCGTTCGGAACGACTTAGTTACGTGCCTGTAAGCGAGATTTGCCGAAAATTTTCATAACACATCAAGGAAATTGAGGAACAACGCTTCTCGGCACACAGAGCTAAGATCGCTATGTACGCAAGTTTCCGTAGTTCGGAACGACTTAGTTACGTGCCTGTAAGCGAGATTTGCCGAAAATTTTCATAACACATCAAGGAAATTGAGGAACAACGCTTCTCGGCACACAGAGCTAAGATCGCTATGTACGCAAGTTTCCTTCGTTCGGACCGACTGAGTTACAGTGCCTGTAAGTGAGATTTGCCGAAAATTTTCATAACACATCAAGGAAATTGAGGAACAACGCTTCTCGGCACACAGAGCTAAGATCGCTATGTACGCAAGTTTCCTTCGTTCGGAACGACTTAGTTACGTGCCTGTAAGTGAGATTTGCCGAAAATTTTCATAACACATCAAGGAAATTGAGGAACAACGCTTCTCGGCACACAGAGCTAAGATCGCTATGTACGCAAGTTTCCTTCGTTCGGAACGACTTAGTTACGTGCCTGTAAGTGCGAGATTTGCCGAAAATTTTCATAACACATCAAGGAAATTGAGGAACAACGCTTCTCGGCACACAGATCTAAGATCGCTATGTACGCAAGTTTCCTTCGATCGGAACGACTTAGTTACGTGCCTGTAAGCGAGATTTGCCGAAAATTTTCATAACACATCAAGGAAATAGAGGAACAACGCTTCTCGGCACAAAAAGTTAAGATCGCTATGTACGCAAGTTTCCTTCGTTCGGAACGACTTAGTTACGTGCCTGTAAACGTGATTTGCCGAAAACTTACTTAACACATCAAGGAATTTGAGGAACAACGCTTCTCGACTCACAGAGTTAAGACCGCCATGTACGCAAATTTCCTTCGTTCGGAACGACTTAGTTACGTACCTGTAAGTGAGATATACCGAAAGTTTGCATAACACATCAAGGAAATTGAGGAACAACGCTTCTCGGCACACAGAGCTAAGATCGCTATGTACGCAAGTTTCCTTCGTTCGGAACGACTTAGTTACGTGCCTGTAAGTGAGATATGCCGAAAGTTTTCATAACACATCAAGGAAATTGAGGAACAACGCTTCTCGGCACACAGAGCTAAGATCGCTATGTACGCAAGTTTCCTTCGTTCGGAAACACTTAGTTACGTGCCTGTAAGTGAGATTTGCCGAAAATTTTCATAACACATCAAGGAAATTGAGGAACAACGCTTCTCGGCACACAGAGCTAAGATCGCTATGTACGCAAGTTTCCTTCGTTCGGAACGACTTAGTTACGTGCCTGTAAGCGAGATTTGCCGAAAATTTTCATAACACATCAAGGAAAGTGAGGAACAACGCGTCTCGGCACACAGAGCTAAGATCGCTCTGTACGCAAGTTTCCTTCGTTCGGAACGACTTAGTTACGTGCCTGTAAGTGAGATTTGCCGAAAATTTTCATAACACATCAAGGAAATTGAGGAACAACGCTTCTCGGCACACAGAGCTAAGATCGCTATGTACGCAAGTTTCCTTCGTTCGGAACGACTTAGTTACGTGCCTGTAAGCGAGATTTGCCGAAAATTTTTATAACACATCAAGGAAATTGAGGAACAACGCTTCTCGGCACACAGAGCTAAGATCGCTATGTACGCAAGTTTCCTTCGTTCGGAACGACTTAGTTACGTGCCTGTAAGCGAGATTTGCCGAAAATTTTCATAACACATCAAGGAAATTGAGGAACAACGCTTCTCGGCACACAGAGCTAAGATCGCTATGTACGCAAGTTTCCTTCGTTCGGAACGACTTAGTTGCGTGCCTGTAAGCGAAATTTGCCGAAAATTTTCATAACACATCAAAGAAATTGAGGAACAACGCTTCTCGGCACACAGAGCTAAGATCGCTATGTACGCAAGTTTCCTTCGTTCGGAACGACTTAGTTACGTGCCTGTAAGCGAGATTTGCCGAAAATTTTCATAACACATCAAGGAAATTGAGGAACAACGCTTCTCGAGATAGTAAGATCGCTATGTACGCAAGTTTCCTTCGTTCGGAACGACTTAGTTACGTGCCTGTAAGCGAGATTTGCCGAAAATTTTCTTACCACATCAAGGAAATTGAGGAACAACGCTTCTCGGCACACAGAGCTAAGATCGCTATGTACGCAAGTTTCCTTCGTTCGGAACGACTTAGTTACGTGCCTGTAAGTGAGATTTGCCGAAAATTTTCAAACACATCAAGCGAAATTGAGGAACGGAACGCTTCTCGGCTCACAGAGGCTAAGATCGCTATGTACGCAATTTCCTTCGTTCGGAACGACTTAGTTACGTGCCTGTAAGTGAGATTGCCGAAAATTTTCATAACACATCAAGGAAATTGAGGAACAACGCTTCTCGGCTCGCAGAGATTAGATCGCTATGTACGCAAGTTTCCTTCGTTCGGAACGACTTAGTTACGTTTCTGTAAGTGAGAA
>CAJQTV010002865.1:0-11606 GCA_907163055.1 Formica aquilonia x Formica polyctena | reverse complement strand
CATTAAAAAGTATATGCGTGAAGACAGTATGTTCCGCCTCCCCTGCGAGGGGGCTCCACTATTAAAAAACTAGACACATAGATTTGCGTTGAACTTCGCTTCGCGTGGAAAATGGAAAAATTCAAGGAGCTTCGTTTCCAGAAATGTAAATAAACACTTCTTCCACGTCTGCTTTACACAAATACAACGTAAGCAAACTTTATTTTTTCTTATTTTATAACAGAAAAAGCATTAAAACTGTGAAACTTTAAAATTGCATATCTCTGGAACCAGAAGAGAGCGCCACAAAATTTGAAGTGCGTATTACTTAGGAATGTGCCCTCTATAATATATGTGAAAATGAAAACGATCCGTGAGGTGTAAGTTAATCTGAACATTTACTTTACATTTTCAAAATATTTATATATGTGTATGAATATTTCGATATAATAAAAGTTGTAGAATTGTTTGAGATAAATACAATGAGCATGATGTTAATATTTACATAAAAACATAAATAAAAACATAAAATATTAAAATCATACAGCATTGTATTTGGCCGCGTTCAGCAGAGAAAACCGCTTAGTAGCAATCGAATGTGATTGATTCTTACTTTTAGAACCAACGAATCAACGTTGAGTGTTGACAAGACGATAACTGAGCGCTTTCTCTGCTGAACGCGGCCTTTGTCTCAAACAGTACTACAACTTTTATTATATCAAAATATTTATATTATTATAAAAAAATTATGTATACTTTTCCGTTCGTTATAGCTTTTGCTAACAGCCATTAGGCTCACAACAGAGTTCAGTTTAAAGCATTAATTTGATAAATATTTGTTATGATCCCTCTTCTTTAATTTATAAGATCAAAGAGGATGGTCACTTTTGGTGGGATACCATGTATATAAATATTAAATTTTATTGATCTTTTTATATATACAGGGTGTCCCGCAACGTGATGTCCACACTGAAACTGTGTATTTTTTGTGTCATTCTTCCACCCACTCTTCTAGGACAGGCCTCACGGCCCCGACGACCCTCCTTCCCAAATTGGTTGGGGGGATGTTTCCTAGCCAATCCCCCCATTCCTCCATCATTCGTCGTCGGGCTTGCGCCTTGACGATTCCTCGGACCCTCTCTGTTATTTTAAAACCCTCCCCACAAAGCTCCTTAACTCTTTCGTACGCCCTTTTATAGGCGTACGCCTGGAGCTCCATGGGGGGCAGTCCTGCCAGGGCCGAGGCCGCTGCATGCGACACTGTTCGTACCCGCGGACGACGCGGATGGCCATCCTCCGCTGTATTCTACGGAGGATATCCTTTATTCTTCGGGTGGCCACCGCCTCGTCCGCCCACACCGGTGACCCATACAGGGTCACCGAGTTCACCACTGCCGCATACAGCTTCCTAACCCGGTCGTCCGGCCCGCCAAGATTGGGCAGCAGGCGGCTGAGTGCCGCCGCTACCCCGTTGGCTTTCTCGGCCAGACGACCGAAGTATTCGCCAAAGCGCCAAGTACCGTCCAGCCAGAGCCCCAAGTACTTAATACTTGGCCCCAGCTGGACGGGGATGCCGTTCACGATAACTTGGGCCCTTGGTGGCTTCCCCTGGGAGCCATCATGAAAATAGATGGCTTCCGTTTTGTGGGGAGCCATCTTAAGGCCCAACTCCTTTATATCGCGCACTACGCAGGCCACCGCTAAGTCTGCCTTCCCTTTTGCGTCCCCCCGGCCAGAACTATTGTGTCGTCTGCGTATCAGACGACGCGGCAGCCGGGAGGAGAGCAGAGCGGAGCAATTTGTCGTACGTGATGTCCCACAGCAGGGGGCCCAACACTGACCCCTGTGGGACACCACACGACACCTTCCTACCGCGTTGAGCACCGGTTTTGTCCCGGTACTCTAGGCCACGTTCTTTAAAGTAGGCCTTTACGACCTCCACGAGATATGGAGGGGCGCCATGTTCTTCAAGGGCGCCCCTCACCTTTTCCCAGGGCAGGATGTTAAAAGCGTTGGTTATATCTAACGATACACCAACCACCACCCTGCCCTCTTCAGCTTCGGACTCCGCGAACGAACGGACGTGCAGAATCGCGTCCGTCGTTGACTTATGTTCGCGGAATCCGAACTGGTCTTCGTGGAGGTCAGGCCCCACTTCCCGCATCTGCCTGACGAGTCGGTCGGCAATTATCCGTTCGAAGATCTTGCCGACTTCATCGAGCAGGCAGATGGGCCTATACGCGAAAGGCGCTCCATCTGTTCTGCCCCCTTTTGGGATAAGTACCAACTTGGCCTTACCCCAAACTGGGGGGAACTCAGGAGAGTTCTCAGAAGGATCCCTGAGACAGTCGGTATACAGCCTTCTCATTGGTTCCGACAGGTGCGTCATGGCATATAGCCAGACCCTTCCGGGAATGCCATCAGGCCCCGAGGCCTTATTGCCTCGGGCTCTGAGCCTCTTGGCAATCCCGGCCAGCTCGGCGCTGGACATCTCGTATTCCTCCTCCCACGCGACGAGTTCCCTTACATGTATTTCAGGAACCCTGTCGCATTGTGGGAAGAGGGTCGATAGTATATTTTCCAATACTTCGGTGTCCAGCGCCTCCGTCACGGGGGGCGTCCATCTTCGCAGCTTCTTCATTACTGCCTTATATGGACGCCCCCAAGGGTCCGCATTGAGGCCCTGGAGCTGTTCCTGGAGGCCCAGGACCTCGCCTTTGACGCTCTGATGGCAGCGCTCAGAGCGTTATGAGCTGATCTGTAACGCTTGAGCGCCTCAGCCACGCCCTCGCCGTCGTCGCCGAGGCCTCTCCTTCTCATCCTCTTGAAGCGGCATCTGGCCTGGACGGAGGTGCGTCTCAAGTCAGCAATCTTCTCCGTCCACCAGTACGCCGCTCTCTGCGGCCTCGGCTTGGCTCGGGGCATGGAGATGTCACAAGCATCCCTCATGGTTTCCCCGAGCCATGCCACCTGGTCCTCTATCCCTTGCGGTGCTTTTGCACCGGGCCAGGTGGCAGAGAGCATGGCTGCCACCAACCTGTCACAATCCAACTTGGCTAAGGCTCACCTTTTGGGTAGGTCCCCCCCTTGGGCGCGGTTCAGCACCCCCCGGCGGGTGATGTCGACCCTCATCCGGATGTATAGATGGTCGGAGAGGGTCTCTTCTTGCATCACCCGCCAGTCCCTAATCCTGTGTGCCGCAGAGGAAGACGCCCATGTTAAATCAACAATGGACTCCCCCTGCGGCCTGACCAGGGTGCTGCTCGACCTCTGATTTATGATAAAGAGGCCGAGAACCGCTGCCCAATCCTCCAAGACCCTGCCTTTGCGGTTCGTTCGCCGGGAACCCCAATCCGCGGAATGGGCATTGAAGTCGCCGGCGACCACAATTGGTTCGGGGAGTCTCCTCAGCATGACGAGCGAGATCTCGTCGAGGATATCCCCGAACGTGGCAGGGTCTACACTGGAGGGGATATAACACCCGATTACCCACAGTGGGCCCCACTCCACGGCTGTATATCCTCGCCTCCCTCCGATCTTGGTGCACGGAGGGGAGCCTGTCTCCTGTCTCCACGTGATCGCGACCGAGCCGCTATCGTTCGTGGCCCAGCACGGATTATCGGCTGGGACACGATACGGCTCAGCCGCGATCCCTATTCCGCATTTCCACTGCGCCAGGGTATGTAGGAAAAGATCCTGGGCCCTGGCGCAGTGGTTCAGATTTGCCTGGAGGAGGCCTATTTGCTTCGCCATAATTGGCGACGCTTAGACCTCCTCCATGGTCACCTCCATAAGCTCATTGGTTTGAGCTGGAGGCGCGTCTCCTCCTACCTTCACCTGTTTGGAAGCGCCCCTTTCCCTACGTCTACGTTGGGGTTTGGGCGCCTCCTTAACTTGGCCTTGGGCGAGCCCGGAGTTGGCAAGGCCATCCCCGGAGCCCCCCTTGGCCCCTTCTTTCTCCTCTCCTTGCTTGCCTTGGGAAGGCCCGGGGGAGGCTACGCCATCCCCGAGACCCCCCTTAGCTCCTCCGTTCTTCTCTATCTGCCTGCCTCCCTTCTTGGCGGCCCTTCCACCCTTCTTTGCGTGGCAGCTCTTGCCGCCGGCGCGATGGTTGGCCGGCAAGCCGGCCTCTGCGCATAAGACGCAGTGCGTCTTATTTTTGCATTCTATGGCCTTGTGGCCAGGGGAGCCGCAGTTATAGCAGCAGCCAGTTCGATCAACCGGGCTGCTGCATTGCTCTTTGACGTGCCCTCTCCCCATGCACCGGAAGCACTGGAGAGGGCGCGCTTTGAGTGGCTCTATCCTGGCCACCACCCATCCCACTTTTACTTTACCCGCCGCGGCCGCCTTGACCGTGGCCGCGACTGGGCACGGCAACTAGAGGGTGCCCATGACCCCCTTGTTGAAACGGATCTGGCCCGTTTTGATTTCGGAGGCCTGGCACCCTCCAATCTTAGCTACCGCCTCGTTCACTTCCTCGACGGTAGCTGAGTCGTCAAATCCGTGTATTCTGATATCGCCCCTCTTACAGGGGCGGGTCACCCGGACTCCTTCTTTTCCGTCTAGCGCTTGTCTCAGCCTCTCCGCGAAAAGGTCTATCTTTTCCCCCTTATTTTCCCCCGGGATCTCATATAGGATGGCCCCGGTGGCTGCTCGGCGGGCCTTAACGTCTTTAATGCCCAGCTCCTCTAGGCTCACCTTTTGGCGGGCAAGGGCAATTGTCTCGCCGTATGAGCCTTCCGGGCAGTGAATAGTCACCGCCGCCGTCCTGGGGTTCCTCCCAGACCTCCTCGCAGTAGCGCCTGGGGCAGCCTTTCCCTCGGCCTTCTCTATAACCGAGAGGGGGAGACTTCTTGGCCCCGCTACTACTCTTAGAGGAGGGCTTAGCGGGCGCTGGTACCGGCGCCCGACTCTTCCTCGCTTCCTTCCTCCCAACGACCTTCACCCAGGTGGAATCTTGGGCATCCGAAGGTCGCGGGAGCGGGGGAGGATTGTTAGGGGAGGGACCCTTTGTTTGGGCCTTTGCCATTATTGGCTTTGGCCCATCCTTTCCTGGGTCTCCCAGAGGGTTTCCACCCTTTTGGGAGTTACCTTTTCTCTTTCCCTTCTTCCCGGCGCCGTCCTTGGCAGGGACCGGTCTCTTCGAGGGCACGGCGTACTGCCGGTCGGCGTCGGAGGGGACTGCTCTGCTCGGGGGAGGTTTTGAAGGCGGGCCTTTGGCTCCCTTCTTAATCTTTTCCCTCATGTCGAGCAGCCCCTGAATACGCGCGGTCAACTCATCGTATGCGCTCATATTCTCCTGTCCTATGCCAGGAGGATAATCCTCTAATTTCTTGACAGCTCCCTTTACAGGGGGTCTGTTGACCGGTGGCGGCGCTGGTGTTGGGACATCCATAGCGATGTCCACATCCATTGTGGCGTCAACCTCTACTTCCTTTCTTGCTGTGGCGGATGAGGAGGGAATATCCTCCCTTACCACGTAAGAGTTCACCCCCTCGTTTATAGCCTTTGGGGGCGCAGTTCGGGATTTCTTCTCTTTGGCTTTGCCTTCCCCTTCCTTGAGACGTTGAACTTCGTTCTTCAATTGGAGTATCTCTGACATGAGTATCCTATTTTCATTCTGTAGTCTTTATTTCGCTCTCCCCATCTGGATTATTAGTCATTGTGGCCTGCGACGAACTTGTCGCGGCCAGAGCGGCTATGGCGACCTGCAGGTAACAGGCCGCATCCGATATCTCTTTTTGCACGTTACCTTTTAGTCTTTTGCTTTTTATCGCGCATTTCTTTAATACGGTAACGCACTCCAATCCCCTCGCAGCGACATCAAGCGTCGGCGCCTGCGGAACCTCGTCGTTGAATTCGGCAGTCTTCTGCTCAAACCTCTGCCACGCCTGGCAGGGTCGAGCATCTCTGCCTCCTCCCTGCGCTCTTTCTCAGCGAGCTGCTCGGCCTCTCTGACCTTTTTTTTTCTCATACACCCTGGTGGTAGCGGGGCGCCCTCGTTTCCTTCTTTTGGGAAGGGGTTCCTCCCCCCAATCAGAGTCGTACGTATCGTCCTCTGGTAGAGGGATCTGGGCGATGACCTCCATCGATACTTCCTCCTTCTCGGTCTTGGACATCTCTTGTCGAGATTCCGCCACCGTGGGCTCCTTGCGTGGTACAGCTTCCTCTCTCCGGAGGACCACTCTCGGTCCCCTCACCAATTCCATCGCCTTTACAGCGACCTTAGAAGACCGCAGCCCCGGTCTGGGACCTTTGGTCTCCTCCTCCCCTTTAGTACTTAAGTTATTGGTTATGGTTATGTTATTGCAGCTCATTCTTTTTATTCCCACTCCCTGCGGAGGCTCGACCGGCCGGCGTATCTCCCACCGACCAAAGGGCGACCCGAAACATGACTGGAATCGCCCTCCAAACCGGTGCCCCGGGGACTCCCGAAGGGCCGGCTTATGTCGCGGGCCGGGGGGGATACCGCACCCCCGGCACAGGACTCCGAGCCTCTTACTCCCCCATGAGGGGTTTGACTCCCCCATGGGGTTTCGGGGGTCCCCCGCCTCCGACAACGGGGGCACCTCCGCAGGTGACGCCACTCGGGGGGCCCCACGGACGCTTTGGACAGGGTCGCCGCTTCCCGGTCCTGCCCTACACGCCGTGGCGACCAGCCGTCCTCCCGCCGGTTAATCACTGCCGGCGAGAGGGACACACCTTCTCCTGGCCGGCCGGTTCGGAAGGGGAAACGGTCCCGACCGGCCAGGAGTACGAACTCTCGCCGCTGGGCCCCGCCTCGGATACGTCCGAGCGGCCCCAGCGGCAGACCCGCGTGGCACCCTCCGGGCAGTGCCCCTTGGGTAACCCCTCCGGGCAAAGCCCCTCGGGTAACCACGCGTGGCCTTCTCCGCCACACCCGGAGCTCGGAATACGTCCGAGTAGCCCGGGTGCGGCCAACTCCAGGGATGCTGGGACGAGAGCGAGCTTTCCACCAGCACCCTGGGGCTCTTCCCCTCGCCGAACCCCGCCTCGGAAGAAGTCCGAGCGGCTCCGGCGACTGACCAGCGTGGCCCTCTCCGGGCAGTGCCCCTTGGGTAAACCCTCCGGGCAGCGCCCCTTGGGTAAACCCTCCGGGCAGCGCCCCTCGGGTAACCACGCATGGCCATTTCCGCCGCTCCCGACCTGAGCTCGGAATACATCCGAGTGGCTCAGATGCGGCCAGCCACAGGGACGCTGGGACGGGGACCCAGGCTACCCAGCCTGGAGACCCCCAACCAGCACCCTGAGGCTCCTCTCGCCGTCAGGCCCCGCCTCGGGAACATCCGAGCGGCCCCGGTGACCGACCACCGTAACTCCCTCCGGGCAACGCCCCTCGGGTTAACCCTCCGGGCAGAGCCCCTCGGGTAGTTACAGATGGTCACCCATCCCCGCGGCCCCCGCCGCAACAACCCACCCCGAGATCCCGGGGAGACACCCCGGAACTCGGGGAGTTGATGTACCCGATGTACTTCAGGTACGGGATGCTGTTAGCACCCTTTGCAAGACTATCCTCTTGCAAAGGATGAGCCCTCTCGCCACGGCAAGGCCGCATTCCACGAGAGGGTGGCGTACACGTCTGGTGCGAATTTCTTTTGCGATTATTGTATGTGTTGCGCGAGAGTGTGAACCGCGTAAATTCGATGTATTATGTCTGTTGTACAGAATCTCATTTCGAAATTGTGAGCGCGTTTTGTAAGGGTTTTCACGCGATTCTCGTCGGAATAGCGAGAGTGTGTGCTGAGTGTTCGATTCTGCGTAACACGTCTGTCCGAAATCAAAGCGTGTCCGCGTTGCGTTAATTGCCTGTTAGTCTTAAGTTGCGTAGTAACAGTTTAGCGATAATAGCGGGCGATAAGGTCGCCGTTGATGGGGTGAGATCGAGAATTGGATCGGGTTCGCGCCCGAATTACAGAAGAACGCAATAATCGACCTCTTTGCAGCGCGAGGCGTAATTCAAGCCGAGCGAACATTCCGGCCGATATAACGGGCCGGTATCGGCGTACGCATTCCGAGGTTTTCGCGCCCCGCGTCTAACACCCAGTCTCGCCCGCGTTTTTCTCTTTTACCGCAGCCGAATATCCGCGCAGTTTATCATTGCTATTCCCCAAGGAGCTTCGGCTCCCACTAGAAGTGTATCTAGGCCGGTTCTAAGCCATGGTCCTCTGAGGGGAGGTGAGGGGCGCGGGGAAACCGGCGCGGGGAGTATGACGTCACGCGGGGGGACCGCGGCGAAACCGGTAGGCGAGGGGTCCGCGGAGAGGGGGGAGGGGCAACCGCGTCCTAACCGGTAAGCGAGGGGTCCGCGGAGTGGGGGAGGGGGACCGCGGCGAAATCGGTAGGCGAGGGGTCCGTGGAGAGGGGGGAGGGAGAACCGCGTCCTAACCGGTAGGCGAGGGGTCCGCGGAGAGGGGGAGGGGGACTGCGGCGAAATCGGTAGGCGATGGGTCCGTGGAGAGGGGGGAAAGGACCACGTCCTAACCGATAGGCAAGGGACCCGCTAACATAACCTAACCAGCAGGCGAGACGTCCGCGAGTAGGTGTGAGAGAGATAGCGCTAATGATATTCTATGGGCGTGGGAGAAGGATAGCGCGAGGCGTCCATATGAGCGTAAGACAAGGATAGCGTTTGCATGCACGTTGGAGAGAGATGGTGCGAGGCATGCACTTGGGAGAGGGATAGCGCAAAGCATGCACGTGGATGATACGGCGTTCGTAAGGCGGTGCGAGAAGGATAGCTCGAGGCATGCACGCGTGTAGGAGAAGGATAGCGTCCGCATCGGCGTGGGAAAGGGATGACGTTCGCGGGAGAAAGAGAGAGATAATGCGAGGCATGCACGAGTGGGAAAAGGAAAGAAGAAGGTGCAGAAATAATTGACATTTTTTAATATAATAATAATAATATTTATTCAAA
Source organism: Formica aquilonia x Formica polyctena (assembly GCA_907163055.1). NCBI lineage: Eukaryota > Metazoa > Arthropoda > Insecta > Hymenoptera > Formicidae > Formica > Formica aquilonia x Formica polyctena. Next base: position 2,692 of record CAJQTV010002865.1, on the reverse strand, counting down.
ATTTATGTGTTCGTTTAAATGTGTGTGTGTGTGTGTGTGTGTGTGTGTAAAAAATAATAAAAATAATAATAATAATATATAATAAAAATATTTGCTGCAGGCTCCTTTTGAAACAGAAAAATACATATCTTGTTAGTATATTAATTTAATTTTTAATATTTAATATATTACGAATCTTAAAAAGATACTTACAATTAATTCTTTGACCTCTTGCTCGGAGGTTCGTCCCACGGTTCTTCCACAGCGTCTTCCTCATAGGGCTCGAGCCCGAAGAGACGTCTTAGGTCTAAATGAAGACCGTCCGGGCCGTTATCCTCCCACACGTCCTCGAGGAACTCGCGCTCGTGCCGGCGCAGCGCTCGTACATGTCGTCGGTGTTCTATATTCACGAAACCGGGAATCTGGATGTCTCTCGTATATCGATACTATAAATTAAATAAAATCAAATTATAATATATATTATAAATAATTAATATGATATAAAATAAAAAATGCTACTCACTCTTTAGAAAACTACCAGATTTAATAGGGCTCTCAACAGCCCCATCGCCAGATTCTCCGCCCACCATGACGCGTTCGATTGGCCTTGACACAAAACCAATTCAAGCAATGATGGCATTTTTCAAACTTTACTTGAAACACATTTAATAGACTTCTTCTCTATTCGCTGTCAGACACTTTGTGACGAACATACCGAGATAGACATTGTCACGAACATTTTAGAGTAGGAGATGTATCACTTACGAAGAACGCTTACTCTCAGCTCTTGATAAAAAAACAAAAGTTAGCATGTTTCCACAGACAACTATTTAAAGTCTTTTAAATATGAATAATATATTATTATAATATGTAAACCACTATCAAACGGCCATTGAACGGCTATTGAACAGCTTTGAACAGCTATCGAACGGCTTTGAACGGCTATCGAACGGCTTTGAACGGCTATCGAACGGTTACCGAACGGCTTTGAACGCCTATCGAACGGCTTTGAACGACTATCGAACGGCTATCGAACGGCTATTGAACGGCTATAAACGACTATTGAACGACTATTAAACAACAAAACAATTATTTATACGCAATTCAAATATTTAAAATCTATGTCTATGGACTGAAATGTAACATCTATATTACTGTACGATTGCAAGAATGATGTACGACTGCTGTCGATCGTCAAAATCTCAATCTTTATATATTTTTGACATTGGAGGGGATATTTGCTGATTTAGGTAATTTTATGAACTACGTTCGTCAATGGGCAATATTCGACAACGCGATCGTGCAAGATGAGACAATAGGCGGTAGTATTTGCAGGTATATCCTCTTTGCACTCAAACTCTAATCTCACGTCCACGGTGGAATTTTTGACAGACTCGTTTTGTCGCAAGCAATCGATAACCGCGAGAAGACCGCAATGTAAAAATTTTGAAATGTTTAATAGCACATCATCATTATCACATCCGTAATAAGATTTGCGAAAACGAGAGTACATATCGAATAAGAGGGCGAATCTATTTTTATCGAAATCTAAATTTAAATCATCGTAGGGATAAAATTCCGAGTTTAGATAGAATTTAACGTTGGTCAATTTGCAGTCGTCCAATGTAGTAATATCTTTTGACACAGCATTTTTTCTGCCAGTCTGCAGCGCAAAGATCACGTATCGCGGCTTCTCCAGCTGAGAGGCGGCTTTCACGGTCCACGAATGCTTGATCGTATTATGCAATAGAGGAAATTCGTATAGATCCCAAGAGCGAAAACTTATATTAGAGTATCGCCCGCTTTCCAACGCGCGTAGCAAGGATAGTTTATTAACCTCGCTCAATATTACATGAGACATACGCCATTGTATCTTGAATAATTCGATATCAGCTTCAGTCGAAGCATTTCCAAATATGCAATTGTTGTCGTTGCGCGAACGTATCAGAATTATTTCGTGACGAGCGTTAATCACAACTCGTTTATAATCTTCGCAAAAACTCAATAGTGTGTTTAGCGGCATGCAAAAATTGAAGTAAGCTTCAACAGCATTATGCGACATTCCACGCAGCATTCTTCAAAATTTTACCTTTCTCGGTTGTTAGAGAGACATAGTTTTTAATCGTGGAAGTTATTCCAACGTTTCTGTTGCGGTCAATCTCCACACCGTCGAGTTCATATCGAAGTTCATCAAACATAAACGCGACACAATTGTTGCCCAATACCACTCTTCCCCCTTCAGCTACTTTACGCACCCTCAACTTTCCCTCGACGTATAGAAAACTTTCACATGGTAACGTGTACAAATCTTGATGTTGTATCGGTATCCGTATCTCGTCGCTATATCCAAGCGTTATGTTGGCGTATGGATTGTACGTATGAGTCTCAATCTTGACGATACGATCGTCAAAGATCGGCTCACCTCCGATATTCAAGATGTCAATCATATTGTTCAAATATTTCGTACGACGAATCCCAATGATTTTAAAAACTCGCGATTCAACGCACTGAGCTTCTTTTTAGCGTAACCTGATATCTGATTATTGTCACCCGATACTGCAGTCACTCGCCTTCTCGCCAAAGTATTGTCCCTTGTAAAGATATTGTCTCTCGCGTGCTCCGTGCTTTCGTTCAACACAAGCATTTCATTTGTCAAAACGCTTTATTTTTGCCGCCGCCGTACATGCAATCTTACGGTAATTTCGTCTCCTCG
>CAJQTV010002863.1:0-11157 GCA_907163055.1 Formica aquilonia x Formica polyctena | reverse complement strand
AACCTAACCTAACTTGCATTCTGTCAAACATGTCTTTCGCCAATTTATTATGTGACACCATGTTCATCGACTATACCGTAACAACATATCGCTACAAAAAACCGTACCAATATTTTAAAATAATCGAAATAAACTTACCTTCTACTGGATGAGTGAGGCTCGCGCCGATCTGCGTCCATGCTGCGGCCTTCACCTCCCCATTGGAATATAACTTTTCAGTCTTGTCGTACAAAAATCTATTTACCCGGACCACGGCAATTAGCTCTCGGTCACTGCTGAGCTCATCTTCCGCACAAAGAGATTCCACGTCCGACATACAAACTACACAGCTGTGCTCCCGCCCTTACTGTCGAGCTCTCATTAGCTGAGAGTAAAGGAGCAGACCGTAGGAAATAGAATTCAACCATTTCGCTTACGGCCTTACTCTACGCCCTATTACACCGAAAAACCAGCTTACTCTGACGTCTTACAGTCTTAATCTACTACTCTTGCTGCCATTGTAGACGACGCATAATAGCGAGAACCCAGGTTCAAAACCACCTACGCTGTTAACATTTTTTTACTTTTTTTTTAAATTATTAGGTGTACAACTTTGCTTCCGCCGTTTTTTCCGAAATTCGAGGCTTTATTGTAAAAAACTGGCTATACATTTATAATTCAAAGTATTGTCCATCACTGGCCACTACTTTCTCCCATCTTTCGGGCAGCGTACGAATCCCGCGTTGAAAAAACTGGTCATCTTTTGAAGCGATCCACGAATCGATCCAATTTCTTACTTCTTCATAAGACCGGAAGTGCTGGTCAACCAGGCCGTGTGCCATTGATCGAAACAAGTGATAGTCAGAGGGAGCAACGTCTGGAGAATACGGCGGGTGGGGTAGGACTTCCCATTTCAACGTTTCCAAGTATATCTTGACCACTTTCGCAACATGAGGTCGAGCATTGTCATGCTGCAAAATCACTTTATCGTGTCTCTCGTTGTATTGCGGCCGTTTGTCTTTTAATGCTCGGCTCAAACGCATTAATTGCGTTCGATAACGATCGCCTGTGATTGTTTCAGTCGGTTTTAACAGCTCATAATACACTACGCCGAGCTGGTCCCACCAAATACAGAGCATGACCTTGGAGCCGTGAATATTCGGTTTGGCCGTCGACGTGGAAGCATGGCCGGGATATCCCCATGATTTTCTGCGCTTGGGGTTATCGTAATGAATCCATTTTTCGTCCCCAGTCACAATGCGATGCAGAAATCAGTTCCGTCTTTGCCTTTCAAGCAACTGTTCACAATCAAACAAACGCCGTTCAACATCTCTCGGTTTCAACTCGTACGGCACCCAATTTCCTTGCTTCTGAATCATTCCCATGTCTTTGAGGCGTTTTGAAATTGCTTGTTGAGTCACTCCCAATGATCGTGCCAATTCTTCTTGACTTTGACTCGAGTCTTCATTAAGTAATGCCTCCAATTCTGCATCTTCGAAAACCTTCTCTCTTCCACCGCTATACCGGTCTTCGACGTGAAAATCACCGTTCTTGAAGCGTTGAAACCACTCACGACACGTTCTTTCACTAATAGCGGCCTCACCATAAGTAATTGAGAGCATTCGATGAGCCTCAGGTGCAGATTTCTTTATATTGAAGCAGAAAATTAAAACCTCCCGCAAATGACGAGAATTTGGCTCGTAAGCTGACATTTTCAATCGAGAATAACTTTATGATGCAGACACAAATCGACTAATGTTTCTATGGGCTTATGTTGACAGATGCCCAAGTTTATTGCATGACGTCTATGATCTATTTATTTCGATCACTACTTACCGCTAAAGCCATCTATAGGAAAACGGCGGAAGCAAAGTTGTACACCTAATATTTGATATGTAAATGTAATATGCATTATTTACTACATAAAAATAAATATTTGGCATATATTAGATAGGCATAAATCTTCTTATATATTTGCCTACATAAAATTACTGTGAAATAAATGAAATATTTTTACAGATAAATGTTAATACTTTTATTTTTAAAGATTTTTATACATTTTTTAAAATTTTCTTGAATGTCATAATTATTTATTTTTTTTTATTCACTGATGTCATATTTATTTTTTTTTTTATTCACTGATATATTTATTTATTTCTTTATTCACTGATGTCATATTTATCATATTTTTATTTTACTAGACGACTTTATTACGTTATAGTTTGTCCGATTGTGTGCGCGAGTGAACGCGGGGGCGCGAGGATCGAGTGAAATGGACACGAAAGCGTTTTGTGAAAAGCAGTCAATTTAATTTTAGCAATAAATAATTCACAAGATTCAGTTCGATAAGATTTAAGCTAATCTTAACCGTGTCTGGCTCCGGCGAGCGACCGGGAGCGCAACGATAATTCTCCACGAGCGACGGATCGATCTCGGCGCAAATATTTGCAAACGACGAATATTTCGCGACGGAGAGGCCGCGAGGTTGATATTCACGAGCGATGAATATCCTCGAAAACTAGCGTATTCGCGTACCACGAGCGATGGTATAAAGACAAAGCGAGCTACTTTAACTTTTGCGAACGTTTTCGAAACGGAGAAAATCACACACTGTCACGTCAAAGATATCGGATCGAGTGCGCCCGGCGGTTCCCCGAGAGCTTTTATACAACCGTTCCTTTTCTGATTCTAGAACATTCGATATGTTTTCGCAAAAGATCGAGCCGGTAATTGTTTTCGATACTTGTTAAAATTTGAACGTTGTTATTGCCGCTTATTTGTAAATTAGGCTCTCTCGGGTGACCGCTGTTTGGCACGCATTGAACGGCACGAGCGATGCCGCGAGCCTGGCGCGATTCGCGTAGCGCCGCTGTTGGAGCGCGCTCCTATTTGTCGCGCGCCGTGCGACGCGCGAGATGGCTGCTGACGCGCCAAATTTCGAGCGCGTTTAATCCGCGCTTTATTGTAGCGATCGTTATCGCGGCTAATTGCTATTGGTTAATTATACTGCGTTCGGTTTCGAACAGATTGCGATAATTTAATTATATTTTTAACTTGCGCTGAAGATAGTACAAAAACGGACCGAAACATACGCTCATTGTATTTTTATTTTTATCTATTTATAATTTTAATACTAATTAAGATTAATTTCTTTGCGCCCGATAACCTGCGCCTGGCTTTCATTGCTTGTCTTTTTGTTCGTCTTTTATCTTGTGGAGCTTTTATTACTTGTAATTTAATAATATTAGTTATTTATTATTATTATTATTATTGCATTATTCAAAAAATTTTAGAAAATGTATAAAAATCTTTAAAAATAAATGTATTAACATTTCTCTGTAAAAATATTTCATTTATTTCACAGTAATTTTATGTAGGCAAATATATAAGAAGATTTATGTCTATGTATTATAATATATGCCAAATATTTATTTCTATGTAGTAAATAATGCGTATTACATGTACATATCAAATAATTAAAAAAAAGTAAAAAAATGTTAACAGCGTAGGTGGTTTTGAACCTGGCTTCTCGCTATTAGTGTACTCGCGCTTACTCCCTACGCCAACGGCACTGTTCGATAAAGTGTCTTTCTTTATGTCTTACAACCTACATTAAAATTTCTCCAAATTTCAAGTATAAAAAAATACTACTTACAAGGCGCATTGGACGAAAAGCTCTTACTGCGCTTAACTATATTCAATGAAGATTCACCACAAAAAAGGAGATCAAAATCGGTGAAAAGTCAGCTGCGACCTCTCCTTGTGAGCCGCAATGTAACAAGAGAAGCGCATAAAACAGAAGAGGAAGAACGAGAGATCCTCGCAATAGAAGAAGAAACAAACTCCGGCGAAGAAAAAATATACACGGAGGAAGGCAAGAAACAGATATTATATAAATATCATGATGCACCCACTGGAGAACATCAAGGAGTTGAACGAACGATAAAAAGAATCCGCCTAAATTATAATTGGCCAGGAATAACAAAAGACGTAGAAAAATACATTGCAAAATGCGAATTGTGCCAGAAAAATAAACTACCGCGAAAAAATAAAGTACCGTTAATAATCACGGATACGCTTACTAAACCTTTCGAAAAATGCGCGTTAGATATTGTAGGACCGCTAACAGTTACAACAAACGGAAATAAATATCTTTTAACATTCCAAGACAATTTAACGAAATTCAGCAAAGCGATACCGATTTCAAACCAAGAAGCGAACACGGTCAGTAAAGAATTCGTTACAAAAATTGTACTTGAACACGGAATACCGAAAAAAATTTTAACGGATCAAGGCACAGATTTCCTCAGCGAAATATTTAAAAATACATGCAAATTATTAAAAATAAACAAAATACGAACAACTGCTTATCATCCGGAAAGTAATGGCGCGTTAGAACGATCGCATCGAACATTAGCAGAATATTTAAGACACTATATAAACGAAGACCAGACAGACTGGGACGAATGGATACCGTTCGCAATGTTCACATACAACACGACGCCACACACAGGTACGGGGTATACACCCTTCGAATTAGTCTACGGGCACCAAGCGGATCTACCTACGTCACTGACGAGACCGCCTAAACCGACATATAATTACGACTATTACGCGCAAGAATCGAAAGAAAGACTAACGGCAACGAATCAACTCGCAAAAGAGCATATCAAGGAAGAAAAAATTAAAGCCAAAGAACAATACGACAAAAATACTAGAGAAATAAAATTTAAAGTCGGCGACAAAGTACTAATGCATGACGAGACTCTCCGACGCGGACGATCTAAGAAACTTGAATCCCTATGGACCAGACCATACGTAATAATTGAAAAAAATTCAGACGTGAACTACACGATAAAAAAGGGGAGGAAAACAGTTCGCATGCACATAAACAAATTAAAACCATTTATAGAAAATTAAAATTAAAACTTAACCTGTTCATTGTTTGAACGACCGAGAAATCGCATCCGCTCCAAAGTGCGACGGACAAAACATACATAGAAAAGTAATAAAAAACACGGGCAACATTGCAATACGAGGAAACTGTAAATTAACAACCTCAGACATGACAATACAAACGAAAGAAACTGTCCACGAGACAGACTTACTTACTCAAAATCAATATCACACTTTTACGGAACCAAAATACGCTGACACACGACAACGACACCGTAAAGGACATAACACTACACCGAGCAGAGTTAGTGAAATTAAAGGCCCAGTTAGAAAAAATAAATAATAACAATAATTATAATCGTAACCGTAATATATATAATCTTAAGAAATAAAAAGAAACAGACGAAACGACCGTCAGTCAGGAGATACGAAGAAGACGAACCACGTATATCCTACGGATTCCCAAAACCCATACTATAACGTAGTTTAAGTACACGATTTCAGACAAGTATAGGAATAATAAGAAACGATTATATCTTATATTATATACGAGAAAAATATTGTACATTAGAATAAGAAAAAATAATTTTGTTTGTTTTGCGAAAAACGTCACTTTTACACCTCCGTTTTTCTTTTTTTACGGGGGAGGGATGTTATAGCCCGAAAAGGCTATACACAAATTACTAGAGATATATTATTTTAGAGATATATTATTTTATACGGTAAGACATTGCTCAACGTGTAACGCGAGTACAGATCACGTTACGAACGTTGACCGAGCGAAGTGCTGACAACGCGAGCCACGCGCGAAGCCCGAGCGACCGCGCAATCACTTCATTGCGAAAACGCGGAAATCAGGGCAAGCGGAATAAGGGCGTTGCGAAAATGCAACGTAGAAGTCCTACTTAAATGCGAAATAAAAAGGAATAAGGAAATTGCGAAAATGCAAGCAAAGAAGTCCTACTTAGAACTCCTTAGCTTGCATCCGGATCTTGCCGCAAAAATCGAGCGACACGACACTTGGTCGTGTCGCTAAACGATCCCCTCCTGGGAAACCAAGGGGAGATAATAAAAAGATCCATCGCTAACGAGCGGCGGGCAGTCTTTATCCTTAATTAACATTACGCGGGCAGTATCGCTAACAGTCGCGAGTGTCAACACCAAGTGTCGATAATTATTGCAATATCGAGTAGGCACGCTTAGTAAAAATCGTGGAGATCGAGAAGCGAGTCTCGCGACGTAAACCCGACTCCAAACACGCGCACGCGAGTGTCAGTTAACGCGATACGCGACACGAGTAGATAATAAAAACGAGGCCGAATTATAACTAAGACCTGGGGATGTCGTCTCTCCGTGGCAATCGGTACTGCATCCATGGAGCGAGATTCCAACATCGCTCTGGAGTCGTATGTACTGTGTTAAAGTGGTGTAAGGTGTGAGGTCTGAATAGCTCAGTGGTAAGAGCAGTTGCCCGGAAAGCGAAAGACTCGGGTTCGATTCCCGATTCAGCCACTCGTACCTCGCATATTTTTTCAGACCCGCAAATGTTGTTTTCTAACAATTATTTGTCGGGCTGAGGAAATGTGTAAACGCCCTACACAGACACGACAGTGCCGCTGCCACGGAAGGGATGGATACTTGGTCCGTGCCTCCTGCCGCCTTAAATTCCCCCCTCACTTCACTCAGCGGTGTACATCTGTGCCAGCGAAAGTGCTGGTAATCTGTCCACTAGATCCACCACGTGGTGACGGTGGAAGATCGTATTATTAATTGGGACCAGAAGAGGGGGCTGCTTAGGCGTAGTGGTTTAGGATGGACTACTCGAGGAGGTTTCCATTCATACTGGTGACGAGTCAACTCTCATCGCTGAGCGGCTACGGGGGCCAATTTTCAATTGTTTAATATGATTGGACCGCTCTGGAGACGTGCTGGGGATGTCGTCTCTCCGTGGCAATCGGCACTGCATCCATGGAGCGAGATTCCAACATCGCTCTGGAGTCGTATGTACTGTGTTAAAGTGGCGTAAGGTGTGAGGTCTGAATAGCTCAGTGGTAAGAGCAGTTGCCCGGAAAGCGAAAGACTCGGGTTCGATTCCCGATTCAGCCACTCGTACCTCGCATATTTTTTCAGACCCGCAAATGTTGTTTTCTAACAATTATTTGTCGGGCTGAGGAAATGTGTAAACGCCCTACACAGACACGACAGTGCCGCTGCCACGGAAGAGATGGATGCTTGGTTCGTGCCTCCTGCCGCCTAAAATCCCCCCCTCGCTTCACTCGAAGCGAGGGGGCGTGCCCGCGTGAAGCCTTATCTTTCTTCTGTTGTCGCCGTGAGCCCTCGCTATCGCAAAATCTCAATAGAAATGTTCAAATGATCATAACTATGCGAAAAAAAATCGTAGACACTTCGGCAATTTCGCGTTGTTTTCGTCTCGGAAAGCTCTTTCGAACGAGCCCTCACTCAACTCCACATGCCATTTAAGATTTTTTGGCTCCCCCCTCCCCCCGACTCCCGCGGGTGTAGAGGTGGGCGTTTTAGTGGTTAAATAATAGACTTTGTGATCCCATTGTATCCCTGTAAATTTCAATCCTATATTTCAAACCATTCAAAAATTATTTAGGTGGCCCGGAACTTTTGGTAAGCACTGTATATATATAATTTTAATAACATATTATCATTTTTATTATTTGTGTGTGTGCCGACACATGTGTGTATAATACTTATTTACACGTATATACGAACACAATCGTGCAGTGAATTGCTTACGTGAATATTAGTATTATAGATAACTTATATACAATTAATTCTTTGGGGGGAATATGCAAGGAAGAGAAGAATAAATGAAAAGAAATTAAATAAGGAAGATTTATTTATATATTGATTTATTTTGTACTCTTGTTTTGTACTTTTTAACACTTTTACAAAATAAAAATAAAAATAAAAATGTATTGTGTACTATATGTGTCTATTATTTAAAAAAAAACATTTTTATTTATTGATATGTATTGAATATAAAAAACCAAAAGATTTCAGGATTGTATTTTGATAATAATATTAGGTATACAAATAAGTTTCCGCCGTTTGACAAAAATTGGCGCCACCAGTAAGTTATGGTTAAAATTGTCAGATGTAAAACGTCCTTATCGTAAGATTGGACATCAGTCAATAACATAACCTTAAAATAGTAATTTTTTATCAGTATAATATATTCTTTTGTGTGCGAAAATGTCGAGTTTTGAGCCGAATAAGCGTCATTTGCGGGAACTTTTGATTTACTTCTTCAATTTGAAGAAATCTGCAGCTGAGACGTATCGATTGCTTGTAGAAGCATATGGTGAGGCTGCCTTAAGTGAGAAAAGTTGTCGTGAGTGGTTTCAAAAGTATAAGAACGGTGAATTTGACATCGAAGACAAAGAACGTAGCGGAAGGCCGAAAGTGTATGAAGACGCGGAATTGGAAGCATTATTGGATCAAGATTCGTGCCAAACGCAAGAAGAACTTGCACTTACATTGGGAGTGACTCAACAAGCAATTTCACATCGGTTGAAATCATTGGGATTGATTCAAAAACAAGGAAATTGGGTTCCATATGAACTGACGCCGAGAAACGTTGAACGCCGATTGTTCACATGTGAAATGCTGCTTGCCAGGCATAAACGAAAGGGTTTTCTGCACCGTATAGTCACTGGTGATGAAAAATGGATCCACTATGATAATCCAAAAAGGAAGAAATCATGGGGACCACCTGGCCATGCTTCAACATCTACAGCTAAGCCAAATATTCATGGAAAAAAACTCTTGTTATGCATTTGGTGGGATCAGCTTGGTGTCGTGTATTATGAGTTGTTCAAACCGAACGAAACCATTACTGGGGCTGTCTACCGAACACAATTGATGAGATTGAGTCGAGCACTCAAGGAAAAGCGCGCCCACTACTCCAGACACGACAAAGTTATTCTCCTGCATGATAATGCTCGTCCACATGTTGCGGCGCCGGTCAAAACCTATTTGGAAACACTCAATTGGGAAGTTTTACTCCACCCGCCATATTCACCAGACATTGCTCCTTCTGATTTCCACATGTTTAGATCGATGGCGCATGGCCTGTCTGAGCAACACTTCATATCATATGAAGATACCAAAAATTGGGTCGATTCGTGGATAGCTTCAAAAGATGAAGTATTCTTCCGACGCAGTATCCGTATGCTGCCAGAAAAATGGGAAAAAGTACCCTGCCGAAAATGGTCAATTAAAACGGATTAAAAAAAATGTAATCCGAATCGATCGGGTTTTCTACACCGAAAATGCGGTATTAAAACCGATTGAAAATAGTCAAATCGAATTTAGTACGCTTCAGGCGAGGTTAATGTTGGATGATATATCTCCACCTCAATGCGAAATTATACGATTTCATAAAGGTATAATTAAACCTGTTTTAATGCAATTGAATTGGAATTTATCATAGTCAATCCATAGGTAAAAATAATCCCTTTTAATAAAAAAATTTGTCATTTCGCAGATGGAAAGTAAATTGATTTTATGTAGTGTGAAGTCGGATTTGCTGTTATCATGAGTCACAATTAATTATTGAATCGGTGTTTCTGCAATTGAAACTCAGTTGTTAAAAACAAATATACGAATTCTCCGCAGAGGGTCCGCCTTATATCCCCGCCTGACTGCTTTCTACTTCCAGGTTGGCTCGCTCGACCTTCGCCGCGTAGCGGCGCCGCCCGGAACTACGCGCAGACGCGCGAGCGCGTGGGCCGCAAAATTGTGGGTCGCACTATTGTATCGCGGATTGTGCTTAATGTGACGACCTACGGCAGCCACAATATCTATTCGATTATTCGTGTTTATTTGGATTGACAACAATATGGATTAGAATGTAATGATTTTAGATCGGAAATAATCCGCGAAAGCAATATTAAAACCGATTATAGTTCGTTCGGAATTAAAATCGATTACTTTTTAATCCGGGCACGGATTTAACCGATTAAAACCGATTAAAACGGATTATGTTTTAATCGGTTTTATTCGACCATTTTCGGCAGGGTAGTGGCAAGCGATGGACAATACTTCAAATAAAACATTAGGTTCCGTTCTTTCACAATAAATGCCTAATATTTGATAAAAAACGGCGGGAACTTATTTGTACACCTAATATATTTATACGTTATTATATTTGAATTACATTAGTTTTTGTGGGTAGATATAGAGGCGTGTTCGCCCTCGGAGATGACGCAAGGGATAGGTAGAGCGTAATTAGGTGAAGTTAATTAGGCGACTTCTTTTCTGGTTGGCAATAAGAAAATATATTTACAGTCTATGTACAATGCTTAATTATCTAAGTTCTAGTGGCCCTGAAAAGGGCCGGTTAAGGGCTAATGCTAAGAGCGTTCCCGCCAAGTGATACGTGGCTCGGTGGTGGTGATTCGGAGGGAACCGATATACGGCAGCACGGGCGAGGGTACGCGCCGGAGTGCCGGTGGAGCCCCTGGTGGCGTGTAGCTGGGCTCTTTGCTGACCGTCTCCGCCTGCGTGGCCGTATCCTGAGTCGTAGTCTCCCCAATCACTGTCGGGTTGTGTAGCGCTGTCCGTCAATTCCAGTGAGGGACATTGAGTACCGCGATGTATGCGTATGGCCGGCTGCGACTGTGTCCAACTATCTCGGAGGCGGAGTGGTGAGGCCGCTAGCGGTGAAAGTAGCGGTGGCAGGTTCCACGGCGTCGATGGTGAAATGTATCGCCGTACCCGGATGTCCCACGAGTTCAGGAAGAAGCGTGGAGGTCTGGTGTATTGCACCGGCGACCAGATCTATCGGATGTAGCCTCCACTCTCTGAAACTCGTACACGCTCGGTCGCCTGTAGGTCCTGGTGTCCTCTCTCCCTCACAGGGGGGCTGCCGACTATTCCCGGGTGATGTGGGAGGCAGCTGTGGTCGAGGAAGACTAAGGTCCTTCGGTAATGTCGGAGGCAGCGTAGGCTGTCGCTTTTCCAAAAGAATTCGTAGGCTCGGACTGACTATCGGGCTGCGAATCGAAGTCTTCTCGCAGCGCGCCGTCTTATAAACCCCACTCACTGGATCTCACTGGCGCCGACTCTCGGTCGTGGCCGCCTCGCGGCGAGCCTTCGTGGCTCGCGCGCGGGTTTCACGTGCTCCGCGCGTGAGAATTCGTTCGCGCATCTACCGGGTAGTTCGCGCGTAGTTGTGGTGGTTTCTCGAAACGCTACAGTTTTTATATATAAATTTTTCCATTGGTGATTTGAATAGTAGTTTAATTA
>CAJQTV010002850.1:0-11040 GCA_907163055.1 Formica aquilonia x Formica polyctena | reverse complement strand
AGAAATATCAAGTTTGACAGATATATGCATACACATTACATTTGAGAATTTTATATTTACGTATATACATATATGCATATATATGTTTAAATTATAGTTAAAATTATATGTGCAATTAAATATTGTATGATGATCAATAATAATATAGATAACAGAGTGAATAAATATACAATATGTAAAACACGGGTGCCCGTTAGACTTTGTGAGATTTGTTGCTTTGTTACTAACGATATTTCGTTTATCATATTAGCGGGATAGAGAAATAGCATGATTGTCAATTCTTGTTTGACATTACATTATCTTTTAACAGTCTTAATCGTAGACAATTATATTATATATTCATAGACAATTATATTATCTTTCTTCAATTGTACCGATATCGCGTAAGCACATACGAGTACTGGTATATGAAAGCATATATATAAATAATACATGTAATGACGAAGTGCAAAATATTCAGTCTATCATGCAGTACACTCAAGTTCAATTCCACAGATATATAAAAAAAATTTTTAGATGTGTTTTGTTATTACATTTTATGTTTTGAGAATTATATTGAAAACAAAATTTGAAAATTTTGAAAATATCTTAATATTAATATATTAATAATATATTATTATAATAATTAAATAAAATAATAATAGCTTTTCTCTCCTAGCTATTATTGGTTTATTACAAGATATAATTTTTTATACACATGTACAATTACAAAATGGTCAACATATTTTCAAAATTTTAATAATTATTCTAAATATAATTCTCACACAAAATGTAATAACGTTTATATAACAAAAAATATAAAAAAATTTTGTTGAGATGTCTGTGGAATTGAACTTGAGTTTACTGCGTGATAGATTGAACACTCTTGCACTGAGCCATCACATATTTCTTGTAAATGCTTTCATATTATCAGTATTTATGTAGCAGATATTTTTACACTATAATATTGATATAATCGAAAAGAAATCAAGGTAGCATACTTGTCGGTCTATAAATTTGCAATTACTGAAAGATAATGTAAGCCAAGAATTAACAATTGTTCTCTCCTTGTCGTTCTATCATGCTGACAATACATAAAGTATCGATGAAAAAGCAACAAGTAAAAAAGCAATAAATTGCCAAGTCTAATAAGTGCCCGTGTTTTACATATATTGTATATTAGTTCACTCTGTGAGTTATTATTTTACTGTTATTATTTATCGTCATACAATTTTTAATCATATATATAATTTTTAGATATTATTGATACATATATACGCATAAATGTGCATAAACAAATATAAAATTTACAAAAAGTGGGCGCTTGTTAGCCTAGTTGCATTACTGTTTTTTGCCACGAGAGGCCAAAAAGCATTTTCAGGCCGTATCTCGGCTATAAAGCGATACGCTAGAGGAACAAGGATAACGTGATCGTTGATCCTTTTCTATCTTTTCTCTCCACGGTCCCAGTAAACGCTAGATATTCCTGGAATATTTATAAAATGTTCCTATGATCCAAAATTAATATCCGAAGAATATTCCAAAACATTCCGGAATATTTACAGAATGTACAAGGAATATTCAGATAAGCGCGAAATGTTCCATTTTTTATCCATATTTTGAATATTCCAAAAATATTCTCAGGACATGCTTCAAAAAACATTCGGAACATATCCCATGTATATTCCATCATATTTTCAGAGTGATATATTATACAATAAAGATTATTTTAAGAAAGGGTTTTATAAATTATTTACATGGTATTCATTTATGAATATAATTCATTTATTCAAACATTATAAATATAAGGCAATATAAAATAAAAAGAATATAAAATAAAAAACATACGTAAAATACAAAACGCAAAACTTTGTTTCTCAAAATGAGAAAAAATTCAGTTATATATCAGTTATATATCATCTTCGTTCTCAATGGCTCAAATAATCTCATATTTAAAAAATAAAAAAAAATTATACAATAAAAACATATAACAAACAGAAAAGCTATTTTTTTTATAATACTTTAATAACAAAAAATCATTTTCATGGGATATTTTTTCGAACGATCTTATAATATTTCTAAAATGAACTGCTGAGAACCAAACTGATAACTGAAGACCAATTTATCACCAAATAACTGTATATCATCCGAATCAATCGTTTGCCAAAAATAGAAAAAATCTTATGTATGTTCATTATTTGAACATTGTGCTACTGTTTCGCTACGCGTAACTTTATCTTTAGCTCTGATAAGCCATTTTTCAATAATTTTCTGGACCTCTGCTTGATTACTATGTACTTTTCTTATCACGGCTTCTGTAAAATAAATTAATTTTTTTAAGCACATTTGTACATTATTATATACGTTATAATATTATGTTTATATCTTTCTGATATATTAATTTTCTAATATTAGATATTATCATTACTTACTCTCTATTACTTTGCAGATTCCTAATTCGCCAAAATTGCCTTTATATGCTCTTTTTCCTTTTAACGTATATTTCGTACACAATTTTACAGTGAACAGGGTACTCATAACTCTGCGAGTCATTTCTGTTGCAGTAGAACCACCAATTTCTTCCAATATCTGCAACTGAAAACATTTCGAACTTAATTTCAATATAGCGAAGTCGATTTGTAATATACCGAAAAATCCGACAAAAATAAAAAGTAAATTTTATAAGTTAGATCTAGGACAAGCCTCAATAATTTTTTGCATACAATTTTATGTCGCGATTTTTCACATAACGATAAATTTTTCTATTTTTCACTATTTTATAAAAATACTATTTTGTTGTTCATTAAACTTACCAGTTTCTTTTCATTTTTCCTCTGTAACAAGAAATGCTCCATTTCTAAGATATCTTCCTCGGTGGCTAATGGCAATCTATTAATAATATCTTCATTGTTTTCTGTTTCTATTTCTTCCTCTATATTCAATCGACCTATTATCTGATTCAATTTTGTCAAAGTCTTAGTTGTTTTCTCATTTTCAACTATTAACTTGGTTATTTTACTCGTGATTACCTTCAAAATTTTTACAATATCTGAAACTATAAAAAGTTAGTGTATTTTTATATACATATATAACATATGTTGTGAAACATATAACATATTTTGTTTGTGTATAAATCACTCACGAGTGTACATTTCTTCATTAAATTGGCCGTTGTGTTCTTTTTCACCTGTAATATAAAAATATCAAAGTTTTACGTAAAAATAAAAAACTGATAAAATAAAATAATAAATATAATGTCAGCAATTGTACTCACTTATAAAACTGTCTACTCTTTGTATAACAACGTCATTACTTTCATCAGCATTATCATCAGATACTGATTTCGTATCCATATCAATATCAGTAGCGATCTCAACAGTCCGAGTCTCTATATTTTCTTTGTCGGACTGCAAGCATTAATATACATTAAGAAATATTAGCAAAACCAATTTAAATTTAGAACATTTTTATATTTGTCATTATTCTATATGCAATAGTTTTACGATTGTATATTGTTATAACAATAAGACTAACTTCTCCGATTTGATTGAAAAAATTGTAGTAACTTTTATAACTTAATTGAAATAATAAAACAGTTTCAGAAAATGTTATATGCAACTTCTCTAAGTGAAACATATACATATATTACAATCAGTTACATTTGCATGTCATACCTCCTCTAGTTGTGTATTCACCACGAGATTTGTTCTTGGACAACTGGTACATGTGTTCCATTTAGATGGCAACGGAATCTCACTTCCTCCATCAGATAATGTGAAATCAGAATCTGTCAATTTTTTGGCACGTTCTTTTCTCTTTACTCTTTCTACATCTGATTCTTCAGATGAGATGTCAGACATGTAACGCGCCTTCAGCAACTTTTTCCAAGCTTTATCGAAATTGTCTGCCACACGTATTAAATGAAAAATATTACAAAAAAAAAGAAGTATTTGATACAATATTAAAATAATGCATGTAAGATATTCTTAACATTAAGAAAAAAATTATTTTTGTAACTTGGGCAATTTTTTTAAGGAAAAAGTCAAAAGCGGGACATCCAAAAAGACAAAAACGATAGATATTTAATATGATAAACACTACACAAAAATTAAAATAATATACCACAGTTTTAATAATTTTTCTAAAATGGAATCATTGACATTTTACAATATGCAATTTATTAAGAAAAGAGAAAAGTATTATTTCTATTTCTAAAATACATAAACATTTGGAAACAAAAACCGATAACAAGAATTAATAATGTTCGACATAAAAATTAAATTTTCATATGGAACATTATTATCTCTTGCAACCGAATTTTTATGCACAATTTTTATGCACATTTTTATGCGAATTTTATGCGCGAAAAAATACTGTAAACTTATTCATATTATTCATATGTGTAATTACATATTTTTTAAAATATACATACCATCAGATCCCATGATGCGCAGCACTTGGTAGATGTCCCATAGCGAACTGTCTTGTGGAGTTTCCTTATTTCTTACAGCTTTCATTATTCGAGACTCGGTTTTGTACGATGGAAACATTACATTTTCTAAAGAATTAGGCACAAACCATGATTTGGGTACAAGTTGCAAGCCCGTGTCAAACAGACATATGACAAAGTCCTTTATTTCCTCCATTATCAACAATCTGTAAATTAATGTTTTACGAATAATCTTTGAAACATCGAAATGGATATACAATATTTGTAAATTTTGATTTTCATGAAATTATTAAGCAGAAAACAAGTTAAAGTCATTTATAAAATAAATTTGATGTATGATTCAGTGTAAAGACAATCATGTAATGCAGAATATATAACATAAATCTTGAATGTTATTGCAATATTTTAGTTCCAAAGTAGGAGATGCTTTGACTTTTAAAAGTAAAATTTTCAGTTTGGTCATAATTATCGCAAATATAACGAAATTGTTAGAAATATAAGTATGACGTAGAATAAGACAAACATAATACATTATGGATTTCTTTTTTATTTCTGAACTAGTTTGCACTAGTTCAGAGTTTATTTTTCTTTTTCGACATTGGTAGGAAAGAGATAAACTCTGAAATGCATTCAGTTCAGGAATAAAAAACAAACTCTATAATTTCACAATTTTCTTATTTTATGTCAATTAAGAAATGTATAGTTGCATTTTTTTAGACTATATTCACCATATTCATTATACTCACAAAAAAATTATTTAATCAAACGATAAACAATTGATCATTTATATAAAATCATAGTGTTTCTGTAAAATAGCAATAACTGTACATGACATTTGTTTTTTTTTTTGCAAACTCACCATATAATGTGGAATGCGAATTTCTTATGAAAATGCTTTATTTTTCTACATGTAAAAGAGGAAATCCAATGAAGTTGTTTAATTTTGGAAATAATATGTATTTTCTTCTTAAATTTTTAATAGACCAGCATTGAAGTTCGGAGATATTAGAAAAGATGTATACATTAATAATATCAGCAGCTTCTGGGATAGGCAAAAATTCTTCTTTGTTTCTAAAGTATTTGCCAATGATGTATATATCATTATGAATGTCGCGAGCAAAATATTCAATTTGTACTACAGTACCATCTATTAATTGACAATAGCCATTTGCATTGTCTCTCCCTTTGTATGTCACTCCATTAATTATTGCCATCAAAAACCCCTCACTTGAATATTTTGTATGTGGGTTTGTTACGACAAATGGAAACTTTAGTTTTCTTTCAATCTTTTTTTGAATTCCAACTTGGCGGACATAATCAATCTCCTGATACCGTCTGCATAGCTGCTGTAATGGCTGTGAAGCTTTTCTAATTAGTTGTTTCAGTTGTTGTAAATAATTTTCAAATTGAAAGGCACTGAAATTATCCAAAACGCCAAAGATTTCAGCATCTGCAGCCAAATGTATCAAACCATGCACGTTGTGTGATACTAAGTAATCACCATATATCGTTTCGAAATCTCGAACAAAATATTTTAACAGCTGATTGGCATAATCACAGTAATGTGATAGTAGTTGTGACGAACATAAGATTCTTATAGCCACGTGCAAAACGCAAAAGTTTATGTATTGCTTTTCAGGCAAAATATCAGCCAAAACAAAAGGTCCAGTATATAATAAAAATTGCCTGAATTCTGTCGCTTTCCAGAATTTAATATATTCCAAGGAACGGGGTTTTCTGCAAAACTCCTTAGGTATACAAGGCTTAGCTACTTTAAGTAGCAGATCAGAAATAGTGTCGATAGCAGTTCGTCTCAAATGATTTTTTCCGAAAAGCCAAAGTAGTAACATTTTCCGCATAACTCCTAGGCATATTAAATGCATGTAGTCAAGAGGCACATTAGAAATTGGGCCAAAATGTGGAATCAATGTTAACAGCGAAATGCCTTTATGATGCTCCACTTGAGTTTGCATCAAGAAATCTCTGTCCAATCTTAAAGTTGCTTGTGTATTCGTAAAGTAAATACGATTCAGCTTGTTAGCTCCTTTTACAATACACTTTGTGCAACTGTAGTAACCAGTATGCGACATGATATTTAGGACAGCTGCTTTCGCTGGAGCGTCACAAATTAACTTATGAATCTTAATATTATATGTCTTTCCTCGGCAATTATAGCCGGTTGTAATTAAATCTATTGTTTCATCCACAAAGTCTTTTAAGAAATCGTTAAAATCTTGAGGTTTTTTATGCCCATGGTAACATCCGATTAAAAATATTTGTTGTGAACAAGGAATTGAACCCAAAATAGGATACAGAGAACTACCAGATGATTTGAATAATGGTATTCCGTCAATATTGATAGACAAAAGTAGAGTTTTCAAAGTTTCATCCGAGCAAATTTCTTCAGATAATTTTTCTAAGCATGTTTTCAAACCGTTGTGCCAATAATAACCTGGTTCAACAGATTTAATAAGACCATTTGTAGGATTCCCCAATAATGCATTGGCTTTTGCCGGTAATTGTGGATATCTATTCGATTTTCTCAAGAGTTGTAATAAACGTTCCAAAGAAGCATGAGTAATACCATCATGTACTGCCCAAAGAGCAATGTCACGACAAATATCATTTTCAGCGTTTTCATCCTCATTACAGGATTCCTCAGAATTTTCTGGATCATCATCAGACTGTATATCCGACAAAAGAAATGCACGTCTCGTTGTAAGGAAATTTATATCTTCACTGGATTTACTACATGTAGCATGTGTAGTTTGCAATGTCGTCAATGAATATTGCTTTCTATCAATAGCATTACTTTGTATTATTGAAGTCGATAATCCACTATCTCGAAAAAATTCTTTATGAACAGTAGTTTCAACATTTTCCAATACTGTATTATATTTTACTGCGACTCGTCTATTTCTACAAAGTGCTGCTGTAATTGTCTTTGAGGCTGCCCGTTTAATCAATAGTCTTTCATGTGATTTTGAGTAATCACGTACATCCTTCCTACGTCCTAACATAATCGTACCTTTAACACGCAAAGAAAAATAAATAAATAAAAGTTACGCATGGTATCAGGTAACGGGGTTAAAAAAGAAACGAGTACACAAGACAAGACAAGAAACAGAGAAAACAACAAACTACAAATTAGTTTTTTTGGAATGTACCAGAAGTCAACAAAAAAGATAAAAAATTTTGGCAGTATACAAAAAGGGTTGATGTCATCAATTTGACAGAAACATGGATAGAAGAATAAAAAGATAGAGACAAAAAGAACTGTGTTTAAGACCAACAAATAATCGGCGCACAGTTTACTAAGTTGGAAAAAATATACAAAAATTGACATACAAATATTATTATTAGGCAAGATCTAGTCCGAAAATGGCACTTCTGTCTATTTAATTTAAAACAAATAATGTTTTTCATTTATACCGAAGCATATGCATACACACATTTATTTCAGTCATACTTGGTCTAGTAATACTAAATTCTAAAAATGAAACATTTTTAAACCCATCCAAGATAATAGAAGATATATAAATGTAGTTGAAAAGTTAATAAGAATATATAGGCCCATATTCATAGTCTATTCTTATTTGCAGATTGTCTTAAGTAATGTCTCAACATGCTAATACGAGTTTATAATTGGCTTATAACATTTTAAGATTGTACTTAAGACAGTCTTAAATATAAAATCTGACTATGAATACCAGCCATAAAACATGATTATGAGAACAAAGTATTTAATGGCAGTGAAAGATTCAGTAATTTCAATGCACAGGAAATAATACTCAAATATAGCTAAATTATGGCAAGAATTGCAAAATCAATGACTGCGTTTAGCAGAAAGAACAGCTTTGCAACTGTTGTAAGATTTTCAACTGAGCACCATCTCTAGCACTTTATGATTTTTTTGTAAACAATGAAAATGGATAACAAAATTAATGCAAACAAATTCAGAGGTATCTTATACCTATAACAAAATATATTATTGCAAGTTGATAACCTACACTCTGTTCTTTGGATTAGATGCGTTTCGTATCAAATAAGCGTTCAGCAGACTCATCCAACTGTTGACAGTATAACATAAAGCGCTTACAAAAACTGCAAATTTACCTTCCTTGTTTGAAGATGTTTGATACTTGTTTAAGATATGAACCACCGTAATACCGGCAATACCAATTCCTCTCACATGCACGTGCTCAGTCAATCCGATCCTCATATGCATGCAATATGGGCTTACGCATGCGTGAACGCAAGAGTCGGCCAATCACAGACGTAGTCGCTGCGCGCGCAGGTAATGAGATGCGTACGTACGTCGGTTTTCACTAATGTCCAATAAGATTGATCCAAGAAGGTTACATTAATATTCTATGGAATATTTTGTGTATGTTCCATACATATACCGAAATGTACACTGAATATTCCTTATTGCTCATACAAGTAGTGTTCATAGAATATTCTGAATATTTCACGATTATTTGAACGTTCTGTGAACATTTCTCTACTATTTCGGTATATACGGAACTTTTGGAATACGAATGGAATATTTCAGGAATATCTAGCGTTTACTGGGGTGCGTCCACGCGAGCAATTCAATCGTGTGTGTACGTATATGGACATACACCTCTACATAGAGATCGAGAATTTATTTCTCAGATTGGTAATCCTAAAGTCGGAGTTTCGCATTGTCACCGCGCGAGGTCTCCAATATCAATTCGGAGTTTGGCCGTCACTCCTGCCGACCCTTAAGGTAAATTTTCACGAAAACACAATTTAATTTTTTGTTATAATATTTTTTTTTATTGTTTTTTTTTATTAAATAATTTTTCTGTTTTTTTTTAATTAACAGCATAATATAATCACGAGGAAGAGAGAGAGAGGGGGGGTAGTGAGGGGGAGGGAGGGAGAGACTGAAATAATATCTAAATTAAAATATATAAACTGTGTAGCCATAATTATAGCTACGCAGACAAATATTTAAACTGTGTAGCTATAATTATAGCTACGCAGACAAATATATAAACTGTATAGCCATAATGATAGCTACGCAGACAAATATATAAACTGTATAGCCATAATTATAACTACACAAACAAATATGTAAAATGCAAAGCCATAAAAAGTAAAACACTAATAATATAAAAAGTGAAACACTAATAATTAATACCATAGAGAAGCCTTCTTTCTCACAATACTAATTATTGACACTTTGATATATGACAGGTTGAGGTTATGTGTAATGTTTATTCCATAGACATAGTATATCTAGACCGAGTGTTGAGGAGTGGGTGCCGATGCCCACCTAGAAAAGGACATACGCTGTTTCGTGCTCCTTGCGTTCTCTCTCGCTCGCACGTAGCATGACGAAAGAGAGCGCTATGCTCTGTGCGAGCGAGAGAGAACGCAAGGGGCACGAAACAGAGTATGTCCTTTTCTACGTGGGCATCGGCCCCCACTCCTTAAATAAAGGCAAACGCTCGGTCTAGATATACTATGGCCGGTATTCATAGTCCGTTCTTATATTCAAGATCGTCTTAAGTGTGGTCTTGGGTCGTCTTAAGATCTCATTCAACCAATGAAATGGCTGCTTAGAATCTTAAGACCGTACTTAAGACGATCTTGAATATAAGAACGGATTGTGAATACCGGCCTATGTCTATGGTTTATTCCCACCATTATCACTTCGAGATGTCCTCAGTAAGTTACTAAAGTTCCCTATGCAGATGCTTAGAACGAATCTTATTGGTGAATCATATTGCTTCTCAGATACACTTGGCAGCCAATGAGAGGACGCGTAGACGAGACCATATTGTTTTTTCACTTTTTATTAACAACATAAATAACGATAATTATACGCTTTAAACCTTCCTTGGTTAATAAGAAACTTATGAGCAAAAGATGATATCAAACTATGTAGTAGTTATTGAGAACTAAAACCATAACCGATCCGAGCTCGGTGAAACGCATACTCCCTCCGTTTTTTGCCAACCTGCGGTTGGCAGCAGTCGGGAGTAAAAATAGAATATTTCAAATATAATATAAAAGTTCATATTTTTTTTATAAAATTGCGTTCTGTTATTCACGGCCAATATCGAAAATCTAATACTGAAAATAATTCACGTTCTTTGATATTTGAGGCTTTCATGCTGTACATGAATATACATATATGTGAAATAATCTTTTAATATACGATTTAAATATAAGATAATATATCTTGTAAATAATTGCATGATATTCATCCATAAAATCTTGTGGTCCTCGAGGCGGAGCTGTTGTCCGATAGAAGAAAGGTCGATACAAAATCGAAGACATAAATGCAGGAGCAATTTAAATAATATCTCATAATGTTATCCTCAAATTACATATATACATATATATTTGCATAAGTGTACATATTTAAATCACCGACGTTAATGTAACTCGTTTGAATATTAACATTGAATTGTATAACTCTATTGACTCGTTCTCTCATTGCGCAATAGATAAATAGATAAATAAATTCAATTTCTTAAGGCTTAGGGCTTAAACCACCTATTGTAGATCGGCACTAAAAAGAAATCTTAAAACCGACTAAAAGATACCTAAAAAAAATCTTTAAAGTGACTAAA
>CAJQTV010002839.1:0-10458 GCA_907163055.1 Formica aquilonia x Formica polyctena | reverse complement strand
GTATTTTCCTCAATTTCCTTGATGTGTTATGAAAATTTTCGGCAAATCTCGCTTACAGGCACATAACTAAGTCGTTCCGAATGAAGGAAACGTGCGTACATTGCGATCTCATCTCCGTGAGTCGAGAAGCGTTGTTCCTCAATTTCCTTGATGTGTTATGAAAATTTTCGGCAAATCTCGCTTACAGGCACGTAACTAAGTCGTTCCGAATGAAGGAAACTTGCGTACATAGCGATCTTAGCTCTGTGTGCCGAGAAGCGTTGTTCCTCAATTTCCTTGATGTGTTCCGAACGAAGGAAACTTGCGTACATAGCGATCTTACTTAGCTGTCTGTGTGTTATGTAAAATTTTCGCCGAGAAGCGTTGTGTTCCTCAATTTCCTTGATGTGTTATGAAAATTTCGGCAAATCTCACTTACAGGCACGTAACTAAGTCGTTCCGAACGAAGGAAACTTGCGTACATAGCGATCTTAGCTCTGTGTGCCGAGAAGCGTTGTTCCTCAATTTCCTTGATGTGTTATGAAAATTTTCGGCAATCTCACTTACAGGCACGTAACTAAGTCGTTCCGAACGAAGGAAACTTGCGTACATAGCGATCTTAGCTCTGTGTGCCGAGAAGCGTTGTTCCTCAATTTCCTTGATGTGTTATGAAAACTTTCGGCAAATCTCACTTACAGGCACGTAACTAAGTCGTTCCGAACGAAGGAAACTTGCGTACATAGCGATCTTAGCTCTGTGTGCCGAGAAGCGTTGTTCCTCAATTTTCCTTGATGTGTTATGAAAATTTTCGGTAAATCTCACTTACAGGTACGTAACTAAGTCGTTCCGAACGAAGGAAACTTGCGTACATAGCGATCTTAGCTCTGTGTGCCGAGAAGCGTTGTTCCTCAATTTCCTTGATGTGTTATGAAAATTTTCGGCAAATCTCACTTACAGGCACGTAACTAAGTCGTTCCGAACGAAGGAAACTTGCGTACATAGCGATCTTATCTCTGTGTGCCGAGAAGCGTTGTTCCTCAATTTCCTTGATGTGTTATGAAAATTTTCGGCAAATCTCACTTACAGGCACGTAACTAAGTCGTTCCGAACGAAGGAAACTTGCGTACATAGCGATCTTAGCTCTGTGTGCTGAGAAGCGTTGTTCCTCAATTTCCTTGATGTGTTATGAAAATTTTCGGCAAATCTCACTTACAGGCACGTAACTAAGTCGTTCCGAACGAAGGAAACTTGCGTACATAGCGATCTTAGCTCTGTGTGTCGAGAAGCGTTGTTCCTCAATTTCCTTGATGTGTTATGAAAACTTTCGGCAAATCTCGCTTACAGGCACGTAACTAAGTCGTTCCGAACGAAGGAAACTTGCGTACATAGCGATCTTAGCTCTGTGTGCCGAGAAGCGTTGTTCCTCAATTTCCATGATGTGTTATGAAAATTTTCGGCAAATCTCACTTACAGGCACGTAACTAAGTCGTTCCGAACGAAGGAAACTTGCGTACATAGCGATCTTAGCTCTGTGTGCCGAGAAGCGTTGTTCCTCAATTTCCTTGATGTGTTATGAAAATTTTCGGCAAATCTCGCTTACAGGCACGTAACTAAGTCGTTTCGAACGAAGGAAACTTGCGTACATAGCGATCTTAGCTCTGTGTGCCGAGAAGGGTTTTTCCTCAATTTCCTTGATGTGTTATGAAAATTTTCGGCATATCTCACTTACAGGCACGTAACTAAGTCGTTCCGAACGAAGGAAACTTGCGTACATAGCGATCTTAGCTCTGTGTGCCGAGAAGCGTTGTTCCTCAATTTCCTTGATGTGTTATGAAAACTTTCGGCAAATCTCGCTTACAGGCACGTAACTAAGTCGTCCGAACGAAGGAAACTTGCGTACATAGCGATCTTAGCTCTGTGTGCCGAGAAGCGTTGTTCCTCAATTTCCTTGATGTGTTATGAAAATTTTCGGCATATCTCGCTTAACAATTTTCCTTGATGTGTTATGAAAATTTTCGGCAAATCTCGCTTACAGGCACGTAACTAAGTCGTTCCGAACGAAGGAAACTTGCG
This sequence comes from Formica aquilonia x Formica polyctena, assembly GCA_907163055.1. Taxonomy (NCBI): domain Eukaryota; kingdom Metazoa; phylum Arthropoda; class Insecta; order Hymenoptera; family Formicidae; genus Formica; species Formica aquilonia x Formica polyctena. The sequence continues at coordinate 8,406 of CAJQTV010002839.1, read as the reverse complement.
TACATAGCGATCTTAGCTCTGTGTGCCGAGAAGCGTTGTTCCTCAATTTCCTTGATGTGTTATGAAAATTTTCGGCAAATCTCACTTACAGGCACGTAACTAAGTCGTTCCGAACGAAGGAAACTTGCGTACATAGCGATCTTAGCTCTGTGTGCCGAGAAGCGTTGTTCCTCAATTTCCTTGATGTGTTATGAAAATTTCGGCAAATCTCACTTACAGGCACGTAACTAAGTCGTTCCGAACGAAGGAAACTTGCGTACATAGCGATCTTAGCTCTGTGTGCCGAGAAGCGTTGTTCCTCAATTTCCTTTGATGTGTTATGAAAATTTTCGGCAAATCTCACTTACAGGCACGTAACTAAGTCGTTCCGAACGAAGGAAACTTGCGTACATAGCGATCTTAGCTCTGTGTGCCGAGAAGCGTTGTTCCTCAATTTCCTTGATGTGTTATGAAAATTTTCGGTAAATCTCACTTACAGGTACGTAACTAAGTCGTTCCGAACGAAGGAAATTTCTTGCGTACATAGCGATCTTAGCTCTGTGTGCCGAGAAGCGTTGTTCCTCAATTTCCTTGATGTGTTATGAAAACTTTTCGGCAAATCTCACTTACAGGCACGTAACTAAGTCGTTCCGAACGAAGGAAACTTGCGTACATAGCGATCTTAGCTCTGTGTGCCGAGAAGCGTTGTTCCTCAATTTCCTTGATGTGTTATGAAAATTTTCGGCATATCTCACTTACAGGCACGTAACTAAGTCGTTCCGAACGAAGGAAACTTGCGTACATAGCGATCTTAGCTCTGTGTGCCGAGAAGCGTTGTTCCTCAATTTCCTTGATGTGTTATGAAAACTTTCGGTATGTCTCACTTACAGGTACATAACTAAGTCGTTCCGAACGAAGGAAACATGCGTTCATAGCGATCTTAGCTTTGTGTGCCGAGAAGCGTTGTTCCTCAATTTCCTGATGTGTTATGAAAATTTTCGGCAAATCTCGCTTACAGGCACGTAACTAAGTCGTTCCGAACGAAGGAAACTTGCGTACATAGCGATCTTAGCTCTGTGAGCCAAAAAGCGTTGTTCCTCAATTTCCTTGATGTGTTATGAAAATTTTCGGCAAATCTCACTTACAGGCACGTAACTAAGTCGTTCCGAACGAAGGAAACTTGCGTACATAGCGATCTTAGCTCTGTGTGCCGAGAAGCGTTGTTCCTCAATTTCCTTGATGTGTTATGAAAATTTTCGGCAAATCTCGTTACAGGCACTGTTATGAAAATTTTCGGCAAATCTCACTTACAGGCACGTAACTAAGTCGTTCCGAACGAAGGAAACTTGCGTACATAGCGATCTTAGCTCTGTGAGCCGAGAAGCGTTGTTCCTCAATTTCCTTGATGTGTTATGAAAATTTTCGGCAAATCTCACTTACAGGCACGTAACTAAGTCGTTCCGAACGAAGGAAACTTGCGTACATAGCGATCTTATCTCTGTGAGCCGAGAAGCGTTGTTCCTCAATTTCCTTGATGTGTTATGAAAATTTTCGGCAATCTCACTTACAGGCACGTAACTAAGTCGTTCCGAACGAAGGAAACTTGCGTACATAGCGATCTTAGCTCTGTGAGCGAGAAGCGTTGTTCCTCAATTTCCTTGATGTGTTATGAAAATTTTCGGCAAATCTCACTTACAGGCACGTAACTAAGTCGTTCCGAACGAAGGAAACTTGCGTACATAGCGATCTTAGCTCTGTGTGCCGAGAAGCGTTGTTCCTCAATTTCCTTGATGTGTTATGAAAATTTTCGGCAAATCTCACTTACAGGCACGTAACTAAGTCGTTCCGAACGAAGGAAACTTGCGTACATAGCGATCTTAGCTCTGTGTGCCGAGAAGCGTTGTTCCTCAATTTCCTTGATGTGTTATGAAAATTTTCGGCAAATCTCACTTACAGGCACGTAACTAAGTCGTTCCGAACGAAGGAAACTTGCGTACATAGCGATCTTAGCTCTGTGAGCCGAGAAGCGTTGTTCCTCAATTTCCTTGATGTGTTATGAAAATTTTCGGCAAATCTCACTTACAGGCACGTAACTAAGTCGTTCCGAACGAAGGAAACTTGCGTACATAGCGATCTTAGCTCTGTGAGCCGAGAAGCGTTGTTCCTCAATTTCCTTGATGTGTTATGAAAATTTTCGGCAAATCTCACTTACAGGCACGTAACTAAGTCGTTCCGAACGAAGGAAACTTGCGTACATAGCGATCTTATCTCTGTGAGCCGAGAAGCGTTGTTCCTCAATTTCCTTGATGTGTTATGAAAATTTTCGGCAAATCTCACTTACAGGCACGTAACTAAGTCGTTCCGAACGAAGGAAACTTGCGTACATAGCGATCTTAGCTCTGTGAGCCGAGAAGCGTTGTTCCTCAATTTCCTTGATGTGTTATGAAAATTTTCGGCAAATCTCACTTACAGGCACGTAACTAAGTCGTTCCGAACGAAGGAAACTTGCGTACATAGCGATCTTAGCTCTGTGTGCCGAGAAGCGTTGTTCCTCAATTTCCTTGATGTGTTATGAAAATTTTCGGCAAATCTCACTTACAGGCACGTAACTAAGTCGTTCCGAACGAAGGAAACTTGCGTACATAGCGATCTTAGCTCTGTGAGCCGAGAAGCGTTGTTCCTCAATTTCCTTGATGTGTTATGAAAATTTTCGGCAAATCTCACTTACAGGCACGTAACTAAGTCGTTCCGAACGAAGGAAACTTGCGTACATAGCGATCTTAGCTCTGTGTGCCGAGAAGCGTTGTTCCTCAATTTCCTTGATGTGTTATGAAAATTTTCGGCAAATCTCACTTACAGGCACGTAACTAAGTCGTTCCGAACGAAGGAAACTTGCGTACATAGCGATCTTAGCTCTGTGAGCCGAGAAGCGTTGTTCCTCAATTTCCTTGATGTGTTATGAAAATTTTCGGCAAATCTCACTTACAGGCACGTAACTAAGTCGTTCCGAACGAAGGAAACTTGCGTACATAGCGATCTTAGCTCTGTGAGCCGAGAAGCGTTGTTCCTCAATTTCCTTGATGTGTTATGAAAATTTTCGGCAAATCTCACTTACAGGCACGTAACTAAGTCGTTCCGAACGAAGGAAACTTGCGTACATAGCGATCTTAGCTCTGTGTGCCGAGAAGCGTTGTTCCTCAATTTCCTTGATGTGTTATGAAAATTTTCGGCAAATCTCACTTACAGGCACGTAACTAAGTCGTTCCGAACGAAGGAAACTTGCGTACATAGCGATCTTAGCTCTGTGTGCCGAGAAGCGTTGTTCCTCAATTTCCTTGATGTGTTATGAAAATTTTCGGCAAATCTCGCTTACAGGCACGTAACTAAGTCGTTCCGAACGAAGGAAAACTTGCGTACATAGCGATCTTAGCTCTGTGAGCCGAGAAGCGTTGTTCCTCAATTTCCTTGATGTGTTATGAAAATTTTCGGCAAATCTCACTTACAGGCACGTAAACTAAAGTCGTTCCGAACGAAGGAAACTTGCGTACATAGCGATCTTAGCTCTGTGAGCCGAGAAGCGTTGTTCCTCAATTTCCTTGATGTGTTATGAAAATTTTCGGCAAATCTCACTTACAGGCACGTAACTAAGTCGTTCCGAACGAAGGAAACTTGCGTACATAGCGATCTTAGCTCTGTGTGCCGAGAAGCGTTGTTCCTCAATTTCCTTGATGTGTTATGAAAATTTTCGGCAAATCTCACTTACAGGCACGTAACTAAGTCGTTCCGAACGAAGGAAACTTGCGTACATAGCGATCTTAGCTCTGTGTGCCGAGAAGCGTTGTTCCTCAATTTCCTTGATGTGTTATGAAAATTTTCGGCAAATCTCACTTACAGGCACGTAACTAAGTCGTTCCGAACGAAGGAAACTTGCGTACATAGCGATCTTAGCTCTGTGTGCCGAGAAGCGTTGTTCCTCAATTTCCTTGATGTGTTATGAAAATTTTCGGCAAATCTCACTTACAGGCACGTAACTAAGTCGTTCCGAACGAAGGAAACTTGCGTACATAGCGATCTTAGCTCTGTGTGCCGAGAAGCGTTGTTCCTCAATTTCCTTGATGTGTTATGAAAATTTTCGGCAAATCTCACTTACAGGCACGTAACTAAGTCGTTCCGAACGAAGGAAACTTGCGTACATAGCGATCTTAGCTCTGTGAGCCGAGAAGCGTTGTTCCTCAATTTCCTTGATGTGTTATGAAAATTTTCGGCAAATCTCACTTACAGGCACGTAACTAAGTCGTTCCGAACGAAGGAAACTTGCGTACATAGCGATCTTAGCTCTGTGAGCCGAGAAGCGTTGTTCCTCAATTTCCTTGATGTGTTATGAAAATTTTTCGGCAAAATCTCACTTACAGGCACGTAACTAAGTCGTTCCGAACGAAGGAAACTTGCGTACATAGCGATCTTAGCTCTGTGAGCCGAGAAGCGTTGTTCCTCAATTTCCTTGATGTGTTATGAAAATTTTCGGCAAATCTCACTTACAGGCACGTAACTAAGTCGTTCCGAACGAAGGAAACTTGCGTACATAGCGATCTTAGCTCTGTGAGCCGAGAAGCGTTGTTCCTCAATTTCCTTGATGTGTTATGAAAATTTTCGGCAAATCTCACTTACAGGCACGTAACTAAGTCGTTCCGAACGAAGGAAACTTGCGTACATAGCGATCTTAGCTCTGTGAGCCGAGAAGCGTTGTTCCTCAATTTCCTTGATGTGTTATGAAAATTTTCGGCAAATCTCACTTACAGGCACGTAACTAAGTCGTTCCGAAACGAAGGAAACTTGCGTACATAGCGATCTTAGCTCTGTGAGCCGAGAAGCGTTGTTCTCAATTTCTTGATGTGTTATGAAAATTTTCGGGCACAGGCACGTAACTAAGTCGTTCCGAACGAAGGAAACTTGCGTACATAGCGATCTTAGCTCTGTGAGCCGAGAAGCGTTGTTCCTCAATTTCCTTGATGTGTTATGAAAATTTTCGGCAAATCTCACTTACAGGCACGTAACTAAGTCGTTCCGAACGAAGGAAACTTGCGTACATAGCGATCTTAGCTCTGTGAGCCGAGAAGCGTTGTTCCTCAATTTCCTTGATGTGTTATGAAAATTTTCGGCAAATCTCACTTACAGGCACGTAACTAAGTCGTTCCGAACGAAGGAAACTTGCGTACATAGCGATCTTAGCTCTGTGAGCCGAGAAGCGTTGTTCCTCAATTTCCTTGATGTGTTATGAAAATTTTCGGCAAATCTCACTTACAGGCACGTAACTAAGTCGTTCCGAACGAAGGAAACTTGCGTACATAGCGATCTTAGCTCTGTGAGCCGAGAAGCGTTGTTCCTCAATTTCCTTGATGTGTTATGAAAATTTTCGGCAAATCTCACTTACAGGCACGTAACTAAGTCGTTCCGAACGAAGGAAACTTGCGTACATAGCGATCTTAGCTCTGTGAGCCGAGAAGCGTTGTTCCTCAATTTCCTTGATGTGTTATGAAAATTTTCGGCAAATCTCACTTACAGGCACGTAACTAAGTCGTTCCGAACGAAGGAAACTTGCGTACATAGCGATCTTAGCTCTGTGTGCCGAGAAGCGTTGTTCCTCAATTTCCTTGATGTGTTATGAAAATTTTCGGCAAATCTCACTTACAGGCACGTAACTAAGTCGTTCCGAACGAAGGAAACTTGCGTACATAGCGATCTTAGCTCTGTGAGCCGAGAAGCGTTGTTCCTCAATTTCCTTGATGTGTTATGAAAATTTTCGGCAAATCTCACTTACAGGCACGTAACTAAGTCGTTCCGAACGAAGGAAACTTGCGTACATAGCGATCTTAGCTCTGTGTGAGCCGAGAAGCGTTGTTCCTCAATTTCCTTGATGTGTTATGAAAATTTTCGGCAAATCTCACTTACAGGCACGTAACTAAGTCGTTCCGAACGAAGGAAACTTGCGTACATAGCGATCTTATCTCTGTGAGCCGAGAAGCGTTGTTCCTCAATTTCCTTGATGTGTTATGAAAATTTTCGGCAAATCTCACTTACAGGCACGTAACTAAGTCGTTCCGAACGAAGGAAACTTGCGTACATAGCGATCTTAGCTCTGTGAGCCGAGAAGCGTTGTTCCTCAATTTCCTTGTTGTGTTATGAATATTTTCGGCAAATCTCACTTACAGGCACGTAACTAAGTCGTTCCGAACGAAGGAAACTTACGTACATAGCGATCTTATCTCTGTGAGCCGAGAAGCGTTGTTCCTCAATTCCTTGATGTGTTATGAAAATTTTCGGCAAATCTCTCTTACAGGCACGTAACTAAGTCGTTCCGAACGAAGGAAACTTGCGTACATAGCGATCTTATCTCTGTGAATCGAGAAGCGTTGTTCCTCAATTTCCTTGATGTGTTATGAAAATTTTCGGCAAATCTCGCTTACAGGCACGTAACTAAGTCGTTCCGAACGAAGGAAACTTGCGTACATAGCGATCTTAGCTCTGTGTGCCGAGAAGCGTTGTTCCTCAATTTCCTTGATGTGTTATGAAAATTTTCGGCAAATCTCACTTACAGGCACGTAACTAAGTCGTTCCGAACGAAGGAAACTTGCGTACATAGCGATCTTAGCTCTGTGTGCCGAGAAGCGTTGTTCCTCAATTTCCTTGATGTGTTATGAAAATTTTCGGCAAATCTCACTTACAGGCACGTAACTAAGTCGTTCCGAACGAAGGAAAACTTGCGTACATAGCGATCTTAGCTCTGTGTGCCGAGAAGCGTTGTTCCTCAATTTCCTTGATGTGTTATGAAAATTTTCGGCAAATCTCACTTACAGGCACGTAACTAAGTCGTTCCGAACGAAGGAAACTTGCGTACATAGCGATCTTAGCTCTGTGAGCCGAGAAGCGTTGTTCCTCAATTTCCTTGATGTGTTATGAAAATTTTCGGCAAATCTCACTTACAGGCACGTAACTAAGTCGTTCCGAACGAAGGAAACTTGCGTACATAGCGATCTTAGCTCTGTGAGCCGAGAAGCGTTGTTCCTCAATTTCCTTGATGTGTTATGAAAATTTTCGGCAAATCTCACTTACAGGCACGTAACTAAGTCGTTCCGAACGAAGGAAACTTGCGTACATAGCGATCTTAGCTCTGTGAGCCGAGAAGCGTTGTTCCTCAATTTCCTTGATGTGTTATGAAAATTTTCGGCAAATCTCACTTACAGGCACGTAACTAAGTCGTTCCGAACGAAGGAAACTTGCGTACATAGCGATCTTATCTCTGTGAGCCGAGAAGCGTTGTTCCTCAATTTCCTTGATGTGTTATGAAAATTTCGGCAAATCTCACTCACAGGCACGTAAATAAGTCGTTCCGAACGAAGGAAACTTGCGTACATAGCGATCTTAGCTATGTGTGTTGAGAAGCGTTGTTCCTCAATTTCCTTGATGTGTTATGAAAATTTTCGGCAAATCTCACTTACAGGCACGTAACTAAGTCGTTCCGAACGAAGGAAACTTGCGTACATAGCGATCTTATCTGTGTGAGCCGAGAAGCGTTGTTCCTCAATTTCCTTGTTGTTCCTCAATTTCCTTGATGTGTTATGAAAATTTTCGGCAAATCTCACTTACAGGCACGTAACTAAGTCGTTCCGAACGAAGGAAACTTGCGTACATAGCGATCTTAGCTCTGTGAGCCGAGAAGCGTCGTTCCTCAATTTCCTTGATGTGTTATGAAAATTTTCGGCAAATCTCGCTTACAGGCACGTAACTAAGTCGTTCCGAACGAAGGAAACTTGCTTACATAGCGATCTTAGCTCTGTGTGCCGAGAAGCGTTGTTCCTCAATTTCCTTGATGTGTTATGAAAATTTTCGGAAAATCTCACTTACAGGCACGTAACTAAGTCGTTCCGAACGAAGGAAACTTTCAGAAACTTGGTCGTACATAAGCGATCTTAGATCTGTGATGTCGAGAAGCTGTTGTTTGTACCGATCACAATTTCTTTGATGTGTTATGAAAATTTTCGGCAAATCTCGATTATAGGCATGTAATTAAGTCGTTCCGAACGAAGGAAACTTGCGTACACTTCCATCTTAGCTTTGTAAGCCGAGAAGCGTTGTTCCTCAATTTCCTTGATCTGTTATGAAAACTTTCGGTATATCTCACTTACAGGTACGTAACTAAGTCGTTCCGAACGAAGGAAACTCGCGTACATAGCGATCTTAGCTCTGTGTGCCGAGAAGCGTTGTTCCTCAATTTCCTTGATGTGTTATGAAAATTTTCGGCAAATCTCGCTTACAGGCACGTAACTAAGTCGTTCCGAACGAAGGAAACTTGCGTACATAGCGATCTTAGCTCTGTGTGCCGAGAAGCGTTGTTCCTCAATTACCTTGATGTGTTATGAAAATTTTCGG
>CAJQTV010002830.1:0-11610 GCA_907163055.1 Formica aquilonia x Formica polyctena | reverse complement strand
GATTGATTTGGAGTAGAAGTTATTAGCGAATCGTTCAATGATATATTTGACCTTGTTCGCTTTGTTCCAGACTCTTTTTTCAGATGCTTGTCTTCGAGCATACTCGATGGTTCGATTTTCGCTTCATTAGATTCCACATTGATTGTATTTTCGACAAGTTGTTTTAGAGGTTCGATAATTGGTTTAAAGTGCCTCTCCAATGCGACGTCTTCCTCCATTTGACCGGTTTTTAAAGAACGATATTTTTTGCGGATCGATTCGCTCGTTTTTACAATCTCTCTCGCAATCTTCTCACGATCGTCACTGTCAATCGTCGTCGTCATGTTGCGCTCGGACGAAAATTTTTAGACGTTGCTCGATCGATGTATCGATAGCGACTAACCACTTTACGGTATTCCAAAATCGTTAAATCCTTTTCGATATCGTCCATTAGTCTTTAAACTGTCTTTATCAATCACTGCAAATCCATACTCGTGCTGCCAACATTTCTGACAGAATGCGCGAAAATCGCCGTAAGACATGTCAGTATTTACATGATCGTTGTATACATGTTTCAAGTTTGTACCATCTTGTTTAAATAAAATCAGTAAATTTGCATTGTCCCGTATAAGATGCTTCGGTATCTTGGTATACGTTTGACAAAGATAGAAACAGTCGACGCTCGAGTGTCGACCCATTGCAAAGTACTCTCTTATCGTATCTTGCTTATCGCATGCCACGTCGTCAAAGATAAAAATGGAATTCGGAAGCGCCTCGCTCGGTGGAATAAAGTCACTATTATTAGAGAATGTAAAATAACCAATTTCATCGATCGATAATAGCAAATTTTCCAAGTATCGATATTTCGGTTGTTGAAGTGATTTCGAGTATACGTATACATTCTCGAAATGTACACCGTGTGGACTTTCTATCAAACTTATCAACACGTTAGTCTTACCGCAATTCGAAGGACCGCAAATGATACCGCGTATAGTAGTCGGCAGCATGTTTCCATGCTTGCGTATTTCTTTCTCGGACATTACTCGTGTTTTATCGTCAAAATTTATCACTTTGATTATCGTCGCTTGTCGCGCGAACCGCATGTTCGCTCTCGCGAGTCTCAAATCAGATTTTGGAAAATGAGTCATCGGGGCCCTATTTATAGAGGTGCACCGAATCGAACCGTTCAGTCTCAAAAATGTTTCTTCTTCTATCGGTTGACAGCGATATTCTCGAGCTTGCCACCGAGCAGTTACAGATTATCCCCAAGATTGTTTTACTGCGAGACTTTGGTAGCTACGTGGAACAATTGTGGGACAAGCTTCCCGAACATATAAAGGCTGACTCAGAGGTTCAACAGTATCGTCGATGTACGCGACATTATAATTTGCCGTGCCAACAAACACATTTCGACGGTCCAACACCGTTAATAAAAGATTGTGGCAAATGCCAGCAAAAATTATAAGAGGTAGCGGTTTGTTAAATCGTGCTATAAACGCACTTCCTATCGAATTACATATTCCAGGCTATCAGTTTTGCGGACCGAGAACTCATTTAGAAACGCGATTGGCTAGAGGCGATCGAGGTATCAATCCATTGGATGCAGCGTGTCGCGAGCACGACATAGCTTATTCTGGAAGCAACGATCTCGGTCAACGACACGTTGCGGATAATAAACTCGCCACGAAAGCGCGAACACGTATTACCGCGAGAGATTTGACTATTGGTGAGAAAGCAGCCGCTACAGCTGTTTGGGCGGCTATGAAAGCAAAGACAAAATTCGGTATGGCAGCCTTTTTAGATCCCGGCACCAGAATCGCACCAGAAACTGAATCCGCTCGAGCTGTACGCTCGAGACTTTCCTGATCCGATCCGAATCATTCGCAAACACGACGGAACGTGGGGGTTGACGAGTTCGCAGCCTCCGCCGAGCATTCTCAGCTTCCGAACCGCTTTACGATCCTTCGCAATCCGCGACCGCTTCTCTCAAGAGTTCTCGAGAAACGGTCTAACTTCCGACCGACCCGACCATACGGACCGTGGGCTGGCGAGTTCGCCATCTCGTTGAGTTTCCTCAACTCCGTTGTTCAATCCGTACTCCGCGTGCGAACAAGGGACAGCGAGTTCGCTGCCCGTTCGAGATTTCTCGATATCGCACGCATCCCACAACATCTGGGAATACGCGACGTAAATATTTTCGCGGACCGTAGACGCAAAAGAAACTGTCGCGTCGGTTTAAATCGACTCACGCGTTTTTGTGAACCACGCGCCGTCACAACAAACCGACCACGCGCCACACGCCGTCTATCTGGCATGTTTATATCCGCTTTGCGTATACAACACCGCATCTCATTGTTAAACTCGCGCGATTCATAACAACCGCGTCCCGCCCATCGCACATTACTATCCGCCGCGCGCCCGCTCCGCGGGGGCATTTTTGTATTCTTGACCAGTGCCGATGGAAGCCAAATAAAGTAATATTCTTTTATATTTTATTTAATCGTGTGTCTCACCACTTTCTACGAGCCCTGATCACGACCGAGCGAATCCGCGAGCTCGCGAAAGCGGACCTGTTACATTGGCGCCCGAACAGAAGGACCGACCGAGAGACACACAAATCTTTTTTCGTTTTTTTCTGGCCTCTAACGACGCAGGCAGAAACAAGCTAGCATGAAAATCTGGATATACACGCTCCCGAAAGAGCAATTGATCGCCACGGCCATCACATATGGCATCGATACAACCGGAACGCTCGATATCATCCGCAACCGAGTGAGTCACTACGTAGACTCTCACCCGGACGAATTCGGGGCACAAGGTCCGGACGCACGAAGTACGCGGACACTCCCGCGAATTGAAATCGCGCCACCGCCCACGCCTAACGATGAAAGGCGCGGGGTCGAGCCATCAGCAACAACGCAAATGCTAGAGCATCTGCGTAAGTGGGGACGTCCCTTCGACGGTCGCGACCCGATCGCGTTCCTCGAACACATAGATGACTTCCGCACGGACCACGGATACTCCGGCGAGCAATTAATGAAAGGCTTGTCCGAGCTCCTACGAGGAGACGCCGTCGCGTGGGCGCGAAATAACCGCGAAGACTGGCAGACATGAGGGGATTTTTGTGACGCCATCCGCTGACGATACCTGCTCCTACGATACATAGAAGACTTACAACAGCAAATAGCTGAACGAAAACAACGAGAGACGGAAAAGTGCGCGCCATATGCGGACGAGATGATGACGCTCATACACCGAGCCGGAGGGTTTACGCGCGATCAACGACTGTCGCGAATTTACGCGAACATGCGGCCAGATTATAAAAGATACGTCAAACGCCGGACGTGCACGACTTAAACGAATTGTTCGATGACGCCGCGGAGTTCGAGCGGATCGAGCAGGAGCAACCGAGCCGGAGACCGTACAGCGCTAAGACACCGACCGTAGCGACCGCGTATAACCGGAAGGGATGCTGTTGGCGCTGCAAACAGCGAGGGCACACCCGGTTTCAATGCTAGCAAACACCCCGACGTTTCTGCTCGCAGTGCGGGAAGGGCGGAGCCCTTACTAACAACTGTCATCCGCCGCCAGGAAACGCCAGACGCGCCGGGAGTACCACGGCCGAACCCCGGGCGCCCAGACGATAATGAAATATACACCCCGGCCACATATTACGGCTACAATCCACGGACATCCCGTGGAAGCCCTACTCGATTCGGGATCAGAAATCTCGTTCATTAATGCCGAAACCGTCGAGACGATGAAAAGGCTAGGCATCAAGGCCAACGAGGAGAACGGCCAGGTACAAATGGCCGACGGCACCGCCGCCCGGACCCTAGGGAAGGCCCGACTATCGATGGACGTACAAGGGCGGACCTACGTCCACGACTTCTGGATCCTGCCGACTCTCCGCGAAGCCGCACTCATTGGGATCGATTTGTGGAGCCGCCTGGGGCTCACGATCTCACCGCCGCGACCGTTACGAGCCCGACACCGCCAGCCGACCTGCGGGAAAACCAGCGGCCTGGCTACAGGAACCAAGGAAGAAGAAAACCGCCTGAAGGACTTCCTCAACCGCGAGTTCCAGAAGTTTCAGACAGTCACGGAGCCGACCCCGATGGTCGAATACAACATCCGGTTGAATCGGACCACACCAATCAAACAGCGGTACCGACCTCGCAACCCGGCCATGCAAGCCATCATCGACGCAGAAGTTGAGGAGATGGAGAAAGCCGGAGTAATCGAGCTATTCAGAAGCGCGTGAAGCTCGCCGATCGTGGTCGTCAAAAAGAAAGACGGGAAGCACCGGTTCTGCATTGACTTCCGGAAAGTCAATGAAGTTACCGAAAAAGACGCTTATCCGCTACCGCAAGTCACCGCCACATTGGACAAACTACGCTGCGTTCGCTATCTCACGACGCTCGACTTAAAAAGTGGGTACTGGCAAGTACCCCTTGCGCCAGAAAGCCGACCAATAATGGCATTCACAGTACCGGGAAAAGGCTTAATGCAATTCCGGGTGATGCCCTTCGGACTGCACTCCGCCCCACCGACATTCCAGCGCCTGCTCGATACCGTCATCGGCCCCGCGCTCGAACCGAACGTTTTCGTATACCTAGACGATATCATTATCATTAGCCGCACGTTCGACGAACATTTAGACTTGCTCGCCGAAGTATTCCGCCGCCTCCGTCAGGCCCGCCTCCGGCTAAACCCAGACAAATGTCGATTCTGCGTTGACAACCTGAAATACATGGGGCACGTTGTCGATCGTACCGGAATTCACACTGACCCCGAAAAGGTCAGCGCGGTCGCGAATTGGGCCGAACCCCGCTCGGTGAAACAAATTCGACAATTCCTCGGGATGGCATCGTGGTACCGAAGATTCATTCAGAATTTCTCGACGCTAGCCGCATCCCTCACGCAATTAACAAAGAAGAACGCTCGCTGGGCATGGGGGACGGAAGAAGCCGCCGCGTTCCGACGGTTAAAACACGCGTTAACCACCGCGCCCATACTCGCGTGCCCGGACTTTAACCACCGGTTCTGCCTACAAACGGACGCAAGTACCAGCGGCCTCGGGGCCGTCCTCACGCAATATCACGAGGATGGCGAACGCGTCATCGCCTACGCGAGTCGTACGCTATCCGGCGCCGAAAGAAATTACAGCGCCACGGAGCTTGAATGTCTCGCGATTCTGGGGCATACGGAGAATGCGAAATTATCTAGAAGGGTACGCCTTCACCGTCATCACAGACCATCAGTCCTTACGCTGGTTGCAAAAATTAGAAACTCCGACCGGACGATTCGCCCGCTGGCTATTCGAGCTCCAGCAATTTGACTACGAAATCAAATACCGACGAGGAGCGCTAAACCGCGTCGCCGACGCGCTCTCACGAAAACCGGAAGTAAACGCGATTCAAAGGATACATTGCCGCTGGTACAATCGCTTGCTAACCGAAATCCGACGCGATCCTGCCGCGCACCCGGATTACCGAATCACGAACAACGGGCTCTACCGCCATATCCTCCACAGTTTAAACTTCAAAGTAACATCCGCCGACGAACAGTGGAAACTGTGCGTGCCCCGCGAGCACCGCGGAGAGATCCTCCGACAGTACCATGATGTCCCCACAGCCGGACACGGGGGGGGGTCGCGAAAACTATCGCCCGCATCGCCGAGAAATTCTACTGGCCCGGGATGTTCCGCGAAATCACCAGATACGTACGACAGTGCCAGAAATGCCTGGCGCATAAACCGTTGCAGCAGAAACCGGCCGGAAACATGCATGCGACCAACGTCACACGGCCGTGGGAACATGTCACGGTCGACCTTGTGGGCCCGCTTCCACGATCACGTCGCGGTCACGTGTGGCTGTTGGTCATGCAAGATCGGTTCACAAAATGGGCCGAACGAATAATCCTCGGCGACACGGCCGTCCCGATATTATTATATCCGACAACGGGACACAGTTCAAATCCGCACCACTAACCGAAAGGCTTAAAGCTTTCAACGTAGAACACCGCACCGCACCCGTCCGCGCCCCACATTGTAACCCGGTGGAGCGTACGAACCGGACGGTCAAAACGATGGTAGCGCAATACGTCGATCGCGACCACCGCGAATGAGACGAACAGATCCCCGCGCTACAGTTCGCATACCGCCACGCACGACGCTACGGGGTACACGCCGGCGTACCTGAATCACGGCCGCAAATTAATTCCGCCCGCCTCCGCCCTCCCAACACCTACGGAGGCCCCAGAACCCGACATCGTCCAACAACAATTCCGAGACGCCGAGGAAGTCGTGCGCATCAACCTGGCCAGGGATTCCAGCGACAACAGCGATATTACGACCTACGGCGACGAGAATGGCGACCAAAGCTAGGCGAATATGTTTGGAAGCGAAACTACCCGCTATCCAACAAAGCAAACGCATTCAATGCAAAGCTCGCGCCAAAATTCATCGGCCCACTAGAAGTACGTCGGTTTATTTCGCCGATAATCGTCGATCTCCGGAGCAAACGCGGGAAATGGTATCGCCATATACACATCCAAAACCTGAAACCCGCTCCCGGCGAAAATAAAAACAATAATATCGACGACAACAACGATGAAACAGAGGATCCGGAAGACAATAACAACGAAATCGACGAAAACAATAACGGGGAAGACAAAGAAGACACCGAAGAAAACAAACCCACCACGGATTAAAAAGCAGGAATCCGAGCGAAAGAGAGCAACCAGAAAAATCACAAGCTCAGAAGCCTTCGAGATGGATATCGAGATAGACATCCTCGAAGCAATCAACGAGATCCTGGGAGATCCCGAACAGCCGTATGGCCCAGGCGTGCTAGAAGCACGACCAATGGCCCGGCCGTCACCACCACCTAGGCCGCCGAAAGTCGGAACCGCGATACAACGTTCCGACCGGATGAACCAGCGGAAGCGGGCCATGTTGGCCACACCGCCGACGCCGTTAACTGCCTGCCACCGTCGCCGAACTACACCGGCACCGATGAGGCCGCCAGCCAAGCGACCAAGGTCGCCACCGGGCCAGGATCCAGCATCAGAGGAGAGAACAACGGGGGAAACACCACCCGCCCCCCCCCATGCCCGAAATCCTGGTCCCAATAGGGCCCGCGCCGCCACCTCCGATCATGATGGAACTCGAGCCGGGACTACTCGCGCCGATCCCGCATTTCGCGGTACACGTGTCCCGGCGATACAAGGTCCGGATACCGCAAGGGCGATGGACCTTGCGTTTTAACGCAGCCGGCAAGCTGTCCTACCGCCGGAAGATGTAATAGGGTGCCTCAAATTCAGGCACAGTAGGTGGGGGGGTGATGTAACAATGCACCCCCCATTGTTACCCGGCAGTAGACCGCCTGAAGTCTGCCGCCTGGCGAACACCAGCCGGGTAGGGGCAGAGGCGCCGAGCGCCCATTTTTAAACGTTAATACTAACGACCATGCGACCGTTACACAGCCGCGAAAAAGCTCGGAAAACCGAGCACCGCCGAGCGCTGCCGTAAACGCCCGAGCGACACCCGCCGAAACGCCGCGCCGTTTCGCCTAGGGGAGATGACGTGTTTACCGTTAATTACCCGCCGAAAAAACAACACGTCATTATCCCCACCCGGGGGCGAACGACGCGGTTACCGTTAGACGCTCGGGTATATAACGGCAGCCTTTTTAGATCCCGGCACCAGAATCGCACCAGAAACTGAATCCGCTCGAGCTGTATACTCGAGACTTTCATGATCCGATCCGAATCATTCGCAAACACGAAGGAACGTGGGGGTTGACGAGTTCGCAGCCTCCGCCGAGCATTCTCAGCTTCCGAACCGCTTTACGATCCTTCGCAATCCGCGACCGCTTCTCTCGAGAGTTCTCGAGAAACGGTCTAACTTCCGACCGACCCGACCATACGGACCGTGGGCTGGCGAGTTCGCCACCTCGTTGAGTTTCCTCAACTCCGTTGGTCAATCCGTACTCCGCGTGCGAACAAGGGATAGCGAGTTCGCTGCCTGTTCGAGATTTCTCGATATCGCACGCATCCCACAACATCTGGGAATACGCGACGTAAATATTTTCGCGGACCATAGACGCAAAAGAAACTGTCGCGCCGGTTTAAATCGACTCACGCGTTTTTGTGAACCACGCGCCGTCACAACAAACCGACCACGCGCCACACGCCGTCTACCTGACATGTTTATATCCGCTTTGCGTATACAACACCGCATCTCATTGTTAAACTCGCGCGATTCATAACAATCGCGCCCCGCCCGTCGCACATTACTATCCGCCGCGCGCCCGCTTCGCGCGGGCATTTCTATGTTCTTGACCAGTGCCGATAGAGGCCAAATAAAGTAATATTCTTTTATATTTTATTTAATCGTGTGTCTCACCACTTTCTACGAGCCCTGATCACGACCGAGCGAATCCGCGAGCTCGCGAAAGCGGACGTGTTACAACTTTGATTATCGTCGTTTGTCGCGCGAACTGCATGTTTGCTCTCGCGAATCTCAAATCAGATTTTGGAAAATGAGTCATCGGGGTCCTATTTATAGAGGCGCACCGAATCGAAACCGCTCAGTCTCAAAATGTTTCTTCTTCTATCGGTTGACAGCGATATTTTCGAGCTTACCACTGAGCAGTTACAGATTATCCCCAAGATTGTTTTACTGCGAGACTTTGGTAGCTACGTGGAACAATTGTGGGACAAGCTTCCCGAACATATAAAAGCTGACTCAGAGGTTCAACAGTATCGTCGATGCACGCGACATTATAATTTGCCGTGGCAACAAACACATTTCGACGGTCCAACACCGTTAATAAAAGATTGTGGCAAATGCCATCAAAAATTATAAGAGGTGGTGGTTTGTTAAATCGTGCGATAAACGCACTTCCTATCGAATTACATATTCCAGGCTATCAGTTTTGCGGACCGGGAACTCATTTAGAAACACGATTGGCTAAAGGCGATCGTGGTATCAATCCATTGGATGCCGCGTGTCGCGAGCACGACATAGCTTATTCCCGAAGTAACGATCTCGGTCAACGACACATTGCGGATAATATACTCGCCACGAAAGCGCGAACACGTATTACCGCGAGAGATTCGACTCTTGGCGAGAAAGCAGCCGCTACAGCTGTTTGGGCGGCTATGAAAGCAAAGACAAAATTCGGTATGAGGATGAAAACAAAAAAATCATCGATGAAGAAAAAGACTGTGAAAAAACGAATACTTCCTATAGCGAAGCGCGGTGGTATCTTACCCATTTTACCATTATTGGGAGTTCTCGGTTCATTGGCTGGCGGAACAGCGGGAATCGCGAAGGTGGTGAACGATAGCAAGGCGGCGCAACGTCAGCTCGAAGAAATGCAACGTCATAATCGCGCCATGGAAGGTCACGGACTTTATCTCGCTCCATACAAGCGCGGACAAGGGTTCTCAACAGCGGCCAATTGTGTCTTCGATTTCTTCAAACGGCCGATGATCGATATGAATTTAAAGCCTGACAATTCACCGTCGCGATTCAGTATTCGTTCGACAGTTTTCCAGCATGTCACTCACGCTTACGTTGACCGGCAAGAGTAGCGCTCTTGCTGTAAGCTACTTTCCGGCTATAGATTTAAACGATGGCGATTACGAGCTTGGTTTAATGGACTTTGAAACTTATCATACGATATCGAACGTGAATTCTTGGAATAATAAATTTTATTTTGATAACGACGATAAGGAAATTACGATTCCCGAGGGATCGTACGAATTACACGCTATAAACGAATATTTCCGACGTGCAGTTTTACGACATCGACGTAGTTGATTCCAACCATATTGTTGATGACAAAGAACACGATGAATATCCAATAATGCTTCGCGCTAATCATAATACGCTAAAGAATGAAATCAAATGTGTCTTTAGAATAAATTTTAGTAAACCGGGCAACGTTGGATCGTTGTTGGGATTCTCATCGAATCGTATATTACAGCCTCGGAAATGGCACGAATCGGATGTACCGATAAATATTATTAGCGTAAATATTATTCGTATAAGTAGTATATAAAAGCATATGTCCTGGACCGGATTTTTTTCTACCACCAAAATCAACTAAAAACATCAAAATCACCTATAAAATCATTCATAAAAGCATTAAAATTACAAAAACAACGAAGAATGCTTACGAAGTGAATAGATCCTTCTTATTTATCCATTGGTTATGTGTATTATCAAAGCCCAGCCATTTAACATAAACTTTATTTCCTTTTCTTTTTAATATTTTTTCAACTAAATAGATGTTAGTTGGAATTTTAGTTTTTTGTAGTTCTTGTTCATAAAAAGTTCCTTTAATCTCTTCACCTTTCATATCTTTAACATGATAATATGGAGGTATGTTTTTAAAAACTTTATTACATAATATAAATTGTAATATAAACCTATTACAAATATTTCAGTTGACCAATTAGGCGTATATCCTTTTTCAAACATATGCTTTAATTTATTAATCCTTACATAATCACCAACTTTGAATCGCATCTTCAGGTGTCTTTCAGGCGCATCCTTCATACTTAGTCTTTCAGACATCTTCTCAGACAGTTTACTAGTTTTAAGTCCGAAGGATGCGCCCGAAAGGCTTAGTCCGTAGGACGCTTCACATGGTGTCATTCCTATAGTTCTATGCTTTCTATTGTTATAAATATTCAAAAAATTTGGTAATATATCAACCCACTTGTAATTACCCTGTATACTGAATTCTTTCCACATTAATTCTTTGAGTGATCTATTAAATCTTTCAACAATTGCAGCTTTTTTATCACTATATGTTGAATAATGATTAATTTTATTTTGTTCCATGAGTTTTTTAAAATCTTTATTATAAAATTCTTTCCCATTATCAGTTTGTAGATTTTTGGGTGATTTATGCTGTGAGTTCAGGTCAACGCCTTGAGATAGGTTTTTAAAACAAATACTCATTGCCTTTGATACACTTTCTCCAGTTTTATTTTTAACGGAAATTGCCCAAGCAAATTTGGAAAAAATATCAATAATTGTTAATAAATATTTATATCCCCTATTAATTTTGAATATTCCCTTTAAGTTACCCGAATCCATTTCAACAAGATCAGCTTGCCAAAGATCATCGATTCCTAATGTAACAGTAGACCTTCTTGGATAATTTCTCCTTGCTGGTTTGTGTAATTCATCAATAATATCGTTTTTACTAACGGTCATTTATTACAGAATAACCTTTTAGCTTCATTTGTTTTAAGTACTTTTCACGTGGAAAGTATTTCAAATTTTTAATAAAATCTTTTTCACGTAAATGAATTTCTTCTTCAGATATTTGTCAAGCCCCAATAAATGTAATAACTCACAATAAAAATTAAATGATAATTTATATTCTTCAAGCCTATCCATTAATTTTAATGATGTTTTGAATTCATTATCTAATATTTCAATTATAACAGATATGACACTTATTATAAATAATGGTGTAACAGCAATACCTGATAAACTTGATGCCACAAATATTGCTTTACTAAGTGATATACCAATTTTACATTTAAAAAAATACTTATAACTTTTTCGATAAACACAAATGCGCGAGCATAAAGAAAATAAAC
>CAJQTV010002822.1:0-12261 GCA_907163055.1 Formica aquilonia x Formica polyctena | reverse complement strand
CAACGCTTCTCGTCACACAGAGCTAAGATCGCTATGTAGGCACGTTTCCTTCGTTCGGAACAACTTAGTTACGTACCTGTAAGTGAGATATACCGAAAGTTTTCATAACACATCAAGGAAATTGAGGACCAACGCTTCTCAGCACACAGAGCTAAGATCGTTATGTATGCAAGTTTCCTTCGTTCGGAACGACTTAGTTACGTATCTGTAAGTGAAATATACCGAAAGCTTTTATAACAAATCAAGGAAATTTAGGTACAACGCTTCTCGACTTACAAAGCTAAGATGGAAGTGTACGCAAGTTTCCTTCGTTCGGAACGACTTAGTTACGTGCCTGTAAGCGAGATTTGCCGAAAATTTTCGTAACACATCAAGGAAATTGAGGAACAACGCGTCTCGGCACACAGAGCTAAGATCGCTATGTACGCAAGTTTCCTTCGTTCGGAACGACTTAGTTACGTGCCTGTAAGCGAGATTTGCCGAAAATTTTCATAACACATCAACGAAATAGAGGAACAACGCTTCTCGGCACACAGAGCTAAGATCGCTATGTATGCAAATTTCCTTCGTTCGGAACGGCTTAGTTACGTATCTGTAAGTGAGATATACCGAAAGTTTTCATAACACATCAAGAAAATTGAGGAACAACGCTTCTCGGCACACAGAGCTAAGATTGCTATGTACGCAAGTTTCCTTCGTTCGGAACGACTTAGTTACGTACCTGTAAGTGAGATATACCGAAAAATTTTCATAACACATCAAGGAAACAGAGGAACAACGCTTCTCGGCACACAGAGCTAAGATCGCTATGTACGCAAGTTTCCTTCGTTCGGAACGACTTAGTTACGTACCTGTAAGTGAGATATACCGAAAGTTTTCATAACACATCAAGGAAATTGAGGAACAACGCTTCTCGGCACACAGAGCTAAGATCGCTATGTACGCAAGTTTCCTTCGTTCGGAACGACTTAGTTACGTACCTGTAAGTGAGATATACCGAAAGCTTTTATAACACATCAAGGAAATTGAGGAACAACGCTTCTCGGCACACAGAGCTAAGATCGCTATGTACGCAAGTTTCCTTCGTTTGGAACGACTTAGTTACGTGCCTGTAAGCGAGATTTGCCGAAAATTTTCATAACACATCAAGGAAATAGAGGAACAACGCTTCTCGGCACACAGAGCTAAGATCGCTATGTACGCAAGTTTCCTTCGTTCGGAACGACTTAGTTACGTGCCTGTAAGCGAGATTTGCCGAAAATTTTCATAACACATCAAGGAAATAGAGGAACAACGCTTCTCGGCACACAGAGCTAAGATCGCTAAGTACGCAAGTTTCCTTCGTTCGGAACGACTTAGTTACGTGCCTGTAAGCGAGATTTGCCGAAAATTTTCATAACACATCAAGGAAATTGAGGAACAACGCTTCTCGGCACACAGAGCTAAGATCGCTATGTACGCAAGTTTCCTCCGTTCGGAACGACTTAGTTACGTACCTGTAAGTGAGATATACCGAAAGCTTTTCATAACACATCAAGGAAATTGAGGAACAACGCTTCTCGGCACACAGAATTAAGATCGCTATGTATGCAAGTTTCCTCCGTTTGGAACGACTTAGTTACGTATCTGTAAGTGAGGTATACCGAAAGTTTTTATAACAGATCAAGGAAATTTAGGTACAACGCTTCTCGGCACACAGAGCTAAGATCGCTATGTACGCAAGTTTCCTTCGTTCGGAACGACTTAGTTACGTGCCTGTAAGACGAGATTTGCCGAAAATTTTCATAACACATCAAGGAAATAGAGGAACAACGCTTCTCGGCACACAGAGCTAAGATCGCTATGTACGCACGTTTCCTTCGTTCGGAACGACTTAGTTACGTGCCTGTAAGTGAGATTTGCCGAAAGTTTTCATAACACATCAAGGAAATTGAGGAACAACGCTTCTCGACTTACAAAGCTAAGATGGAATTGTACGCAAGTTTCCTTCGTTCGGAACGACTTAGTTACGTATCTGTAAGTGAGATATACCGAAAGATTTCATAACAGATCAAGGAAATTTAGGAACAACGCTTCTCGGCACACAGAGAGCTAAGATCGCTATGTACGCAAGTTTCCTTCGTTCGGAACGACTTAGTTACGTGCCTGTAAGCGAGATTTGCCGAAAATTATCATAACACATCAAGGAAATTGAGGAACAACGCTTCTCGGCACACAGAGCTAAGATCGCTATGTACGCAAGTTTCCTTCGTTCGGAACGACTTAGTTACGTGCCTGTAAGCTAGATTTGCCGAAAATTATCATAACACATCAAGGAAATTGAGGAACAACGCTTCTCGGCACACAGAGCTAAGATCGCTATGTACGCAAGTTTCCTTCGTTCGGAACGACTTAGTTACGTGCCTGTAAGCGAGATTTGCCGAAAATTTTCATAACACATCAAGGAAATAGAAGAACAACGCTTCTCGGCACACAGAGCTAAGATCGCTATGTACGCAAGTTTCCTTCTTTCGGAACGACATAGTTACGTGCCTGTAAGCGAGATTTGCCGAAAATTTTCATAACACATCAAGGAAATAGAGGAACAACGCTTCTCGGCACACAGAGCTAAGATCGCTATGTACGCAAGTTTCCTTCGTTCGGAACGACTTAGTTACGTGCCTGTAAGCGAGATTTGCTGAAAATTTTCATAACACATCAAGGAAATGGAGGAACAACGCTTCTCGACTCACAGAGATAAGATCGCTATGTACGCAAGTTTCCCTTCGTTCGGAACGACTTAGTTACGTGCCTGTAAGCGAGATTTGCCATTTTTCAAAAGTTCTTTCTCTCACTAACTAAAAGAATTCTAAGTCTCTTCTTAATTGATTCGAAAAGTCCGCCCTCGGCGGCCATGACACCTTGCTTCTCCTAGTTTCTAAGCGCGGCGCTATCATAGTAGCGCGTCGTCCCACTACCTCGCGATCCCACTACCTCGCGATCCCACTACCTCGCGATCCCACTACCATGCACCCCCCCCCACTTGCGGGCGTCGGCAGCGGCCGAGCCGCCGAAACGAAGGACCTGAGTGCAGGCTCCGACTTCGTCAGTCTCATCCGCGACCTCGTACCGACAACAACTCAAAATCGGGACTCCGAATCTAACTCTAACTCTAGTTCAATTCAAACTCTAGTTTAACTTAGTAACTCTAGTTTAATTTTAATTCAATTCAAACTCTAGTTTAATTCTAACTCTAATTCAATTCAAAAAATCTAGTTTAATTCTAACTCTAATTCAATTCAAACTCTAGTTTAATTCTAACTCTAATTCAATTCAAACTCTAGTTTAACTTTAACCTTAGTCACAACTTTAACTCTTAAGTGTATTAGTGTACAAGTGGTGAATAAATATATTATAACGTTAAAATTATAGTTGATTATTTTGAACGATAAAACCCTCATACTTCTACGTTCATACGTATCACTTTATTCCGCCACGCGTTCAACATATTAATTATTCTTTTATATTGAATATCTACTTCTCGTGAATTTAAGTGAGAATTATAATTCGAGTGTCACCTGGCTTATTCATCACACAAATAACACACCTAATTACAATATAGCAGTGCGGTCCCTCGCACGCCACTATTGTATTTAGCAACAGACAAATAATACAGCTAGTGCGGTCCCTCGCACGCCGTATTACACAACTCACACACCTCCGAAATAGCAGTGCGGTCCCTCGCACGCTACGCGTTTACACATATAGAACCAATGAATAAAGCCAGTGTTCGCGATCCTAACTCTCGATATTAACAAATGCCAAAAAGTAGGCGAGGCGGAGTGAAGAAACGTGCGCGACGCCAACTAATAGAGCTATCATCAGAACCCGCCAATTCTTACGAGGCACAATACATCGGAGTAGAGCCGTATTACGATTCGGAATACGAGGCATTGTTTGAATCTAGTGTTCTAAATTCATTCGCGGACCGAAATAACAATAAAAGTGAACTCGTGAAATGGCCAACTAAGCTGACGGCCATAACTATCGAACACCCGTGGATGCCGCCTTTCGATATCAACGAAAAGGACCCGAGAAGGACGAGATATTTACAAATCCGGGCGGAGATCCTTCACAGGTGGTACGACGCCTCGACACCGGAACACTGGGGTACGGCAGAACACCCCATGCTGTTGGAGTGAAATCGCTACAAGGTAGGACTTATACCTAAATTTAATTCATATGCATGTATTATTGCTACGAATTCAAACTGTTCCTTTTGGGTAACAATAGCATACGAATCCGAGAATTGCTTACCCTTGGGACTCTTATCCCAAAACTATTAAGAAAAGGGTCAGTCAAAGAAAATCCTTTTCCATCCCAAACTATTAAGAAAAGGGTCAGTCAAAGGAAATCCCTTTTCCCAAATCCAGTGAGCAAGATCAGTATCCCAAAACTATTAAGAAAAGGATCAGTCAAAGAAAATCCTTTTCCATTAAGCAAAATCATTATCCCAAAACTATTAAGAAAAGGATCAGTCAAAGAAAATCCTTTTCCATTGAGCAAAGTCATTATCCCAAATCCATTAAGCAAGATCATTATCCCAAATCCATTAAGCGAGATCATTATCCCAAATCCATTAAGCAAGATCATTATCCCAATTCCATTAAGCGAGATCATTATCCCGAATCCATTAAGCAAAGAGTCAATCAAAGAAAATACTTTTCCCCAAATCCATTAAGAAAGGACCTTGTCGTCCCTTTTTACCTAAGATCTCCTGAGGCTCACATCACAAAAGTCTTCAGGAAAATTAAAGACCCTTTTATACCCAGACTAACTGTTAACTATCCATGTGTCCACCATCCATACCCGAGATACGACCTGCATACGGGATAGAAGCAACGCAGACTCTTCCATCTTATTTCTGCATCAGGACATCCGGAAGATGCCATATACTAACTAAAATTGCTCTTTGCAACTATTGCCATTACGATATTCCGGACGTTGAATTACGCGAGTGGTTTGCGGTAAACTTCCATACGGTCGAAATAGGTTACAACGCTCCCGCTATTATCTCATGTTGTAAATGCGACCGAGCCTTAAGCTTCATTAGATTAGGAACTTCGTGCCATTTATGTACCGCGAAATTAAATGAATTCGACCAAAACCCCGCGAATATAAACAGATTAATTAGTAACTTCGATCAAAATATAGTACTCCGAACCGAGGACATACCCCAGTTACCTAATCTGTTCTATTAATTCATACTCTACTTTAGTTAAATGTCACGATCATTCGCGATCTCTATTAATATCTTCGCGTACTTTCTGAAAATCCGGTAACCCTCAGTCGCGGGTGATCCCAGGAAGATACTTCCGAAAATAGCGACACAGCCCGGTACCGATCCGAGAACGCGAAATCCTTTTCTTTCGCGCCGCGATAGTAGACGTAACAAAATTGGTGACAGCGGTGGGATACGAGAAAACCGGATATGGTTAATACGCGAAATAATAAACCAGACGAAAGCGCGATGGGTTTAACAAAAGAGGAGATAGAAATATTGCAAACAAAATTATCAGAAAAGGAAACGCGACTTAAAGAGGAAGCCGACCTTTTGAGAAAACAGCGATCCGAACACGAGAAAAATCTACGCGATCTCGAAGAATACCGTAGACGAATAGAGGAGGATTTCAGGAAAGGAAATAACATGAACGAAGGAGGCGCACACGCCCTCGACGACATACACCGCGAAAATGAAGAACTACGCCGCGAAAACGAACGTTTGCACAGAACTTTCAATTCCGCGGGACAACCAAACGCAGCATGTAATACGCAAGCATCATACGACGAATATCGCGCGGATCCCCCTCAGCAACCTAAAGTCTCTTTTAGGGAAGCCACTGAATCTGTACCCCATTATGACGGGTATAATATTACATTGGCACAATTCATACGAGCGTGTCGTCGCGCCAAGGAAATAGTCCCCCCCTCGTCGGAACGTAATCTAACGAAACTTTTGATTAATAAACTCCGCGGACGCGCTTATTACGCAGTAGAGGACGAACCGTGCGAATCCATCACCCAACTAATAGATCTTTTAAATTCGGCATTCGGTTCACCTAAAACCATTGATCAATATCGAGGTGAACTTAGTACCATTTACTTAAAGCCACAAGAACATATATTAGATTATATTAGCCGCGTTAAGGACCTTCGTTCTGCTATACTTGACGCAGAACGCCGCGAAGTCGGATATGTAGGGAAGAAGGTAGAGATAGAAATCGATGGTTTAACAACGAGATCGTTCTGCGACGGATTACCACTCGAATATAGACTCCAAATGAATTGCCATATTCAAGCGTCGCCATTTGAGGCCTTCGCGATGGCCAAGGCTTTAGCAAAAAGACAGGAATTAGATAAGCAACGCTACGGAGCGAGAGAGAGAACGCCCTGACTCCGGAAGACGAGACGAGTTATCTCGACGGCCGCATACCTATCCGATATCGCCGAGACCGTATGGTCAAAATTATTCTCGGAACTACAGTACAGATAACGCCCCCCGAGATAACTACACGCGGACATACCAGCCGCGTGACCGAGTCGAGCGACCGCAATATGTTAACCGCGACACCAGGAACGTAGCAGGTAATCTTAATACTAACGCTCCTTCCCCGCGTAATAATCAATCGACTAAGTGGTGCCGGTACTGCAAAAACTCCGGACACACGATAGAAGAATGTCGTAAGAGACAATATAATAACGCGAGAAAAGTCGAATCGGGAAACGCGACGGGCCCCGCGGGACAAACGGGCGTAACTCGCCAAGGGCCCTCACAACAAACGATTCGCCCGGTAAACCCGGTAGAAGCGGCCAGCTGCACGAGTGCAGAATCGCAACCCTAAATCCGCAACATTTCTCTCACGCGCCCACCGTCGCGTTAGCCGCAGACGGTCTATTACAAGAAACGAGTTTCATGGTTGATACGGGCGCGGCTCCAAATTTAATCAAGCTCAGAAGTCTACATCCCAAAGCGAATATCCTCGACACCGATAAATTACTCCTTAGCGGAATAACGGACGGTAAAATCGAGACGCTCGGGTCCATACAAATTCTATACATGGGATACCCCATAGATATGCACGTAGTACGAAACAATTTCCCGATACCTCAGGAAGGGATCTTAGGATCTGACTTCCTTCGGGACGCCTCAAAAATCGATTTCAAAAATCAATTCGTACTCTGGAAAGGGATGCGTGTTCCCTTTGCTCAACGCGACACCGTAGTCATTCCCGCCAGATCGCGCATCAAGGAAACTTGCGAGGAACAACGCATCTTCACAGGTTAACCGCTAAGCGTTGTTCCTTTGTTCGGAACGACTTATTGTACGTGTGTAAGCGAGATTTACCGAAAAAACTTTCGGCACACATCAAGGAAATTACGACAACGCTTCTATCAAAGTAAGATTTTTGCAGTGTACGGCAAGTTTCACTTCGTTCGGATAGATCTTACGCCTGTAAGCGAGATTTGCGTTGATTTCATAACACATCCTTGGTGTTTGCGGAAAACGCTTCTCGGCACTCGACTCGGACTACGAAGTCGGCTATATACCGCAAGTTAGTTATCTCGGAAGGCGTTATCTGTACTGTAATTCCGAGAATAGTTTTGACCATACGGTCTCGGCGATATCGGGTAGGTATGCGGCCGTCGAGATAACTCATCTCGTCTTCCGGAGTCAGGGCGTTCTCTCGCTCCGTAGCGTTGCTTATCTAATTCCTGTCTTTTTGCAAAAGCCTTGGCCATCGCTTAGTCCTCAAATGGCGACGCTTGAATATGGCAATTCATTTGGAGTCTATATTCGAGTGGTAATCCTTCGCAGAACGATCTCGTTGTTAAAACATCGATTTCTATCTCTACCTTCTTCCCTACATATCCGACTTCGCGGCGTTCTGCGTCAAGTATAGCAGAACGAAGGTCCTTAACGCGGCTAATATAATCTAATATATGTTCTTGTGGCTTTAAGTAAATGGTACTAAGTTCACCTCGATATTGATCAATGGTTTTAGGTGAACCGAATGCCGAATTTACAAAGATCTATTAGTTGGGTGATGTTCGCACGGTTCGTCCTCTACTGCGTACATAGCGCGTCCGCGGAGTTTATTAATCAAAAGTTTTGTTAAATTACGTTCCGACGAGGGGGGGACTATTTCCTTGGCGCGACGACACGCTCGTATGAATTGTGCTAATGTAATATTATACCCGTCATAATGGGGTACAGATTCAGTGGCTTCCCTAAAAGAGACTTTAGGTTGCTGAGGGGGATCCGCGCGATATTCGTCGTATGATGCTTGCGTATTACATGCTGCGTTTGGTTGTCCCGCGGAATTGAAAGTTCTGTGCAAACGTTCGTTTTCGCGGCGTAGTTCTTCATTTTCGAAATGTCGTCGAGGGCGTGTGCGCCTCCTTCGTTCATGTTATTTCCTTTCCTGAAATCCTCCTCTATTCGTCTACGGTATTCTTCGAGATCGCGTAGATTTTTCTCGTGTTCGGACCGCTGTTTTTTCAAAAGGTCGGCCTCCTCTTTAAGTCGCGATTCCTTTTCTGATAATTTTGTTTGTAGTATCTCTATTTCTTCCTTTGTTAAACCCATCGTGCTTTCGTCTGTTTTATTACCTCGCGTAATTACCATATCCGGATTTCTCGTATCCCACCGCTGTCACCAATTTTGTTACGTCCCCGTACTATCGCGGCGCGAAAGAAAAGGATTCCGCGTTCTCGGATCGGTACCGGGCTGTGTCGCTATTTTCGGAAGTATCTTCCTGGGATCACCCGCGACTGAGGGTTACCGGATTTTCAGAAAGTACGCGAAGATATTAATAGAGATCGCGAATGATCGTGACATTTAACTAAAGTAGAGTATGAATTAATAGAACAGATTAGGTAACTGGGGTATGTCCTCGGTTCGGAGTACTATATTTTGATCGAAGTTACTAATTAATCTGTTTATATTCGCGGGGTTTTGGTCGAATTCATTTAATTTCGCGGTACATAAATGGCACGAAGTTCCTAATCTAATGAAGCTTAAGGCTCGGTCGCATTTACAACATGAGATAATAGCGGGAGCGTTGTAACCTATTTCGACCGTATGGAAGTTTACCGCAAACCACTCGCGTAATTCAACGTCCGGAATATCGTAATGGCAATAGTTGCAAAGAGCAATTTTAGTTAGTATATGGCATCTTCCGGATGTCCTGATGCAGAAATAAGATGGAAGAGTCTGCGTTGCTTCTATCCCGTATGCAGGTCGTATCTCGGGTATGGATGGTGGACACATGGATAGTTAACAGTTAGTCTGGGTATAAAAGGGTCTTTAATTTTCCTGAAGACTTTTGTGATGTGAGCCTCAGGAGATCTTAGGTAAAAAGGGACGACAAGGTCCTTTCTTAATGGATTTGGGGAAAAGTATTTTCTTTGATTGACTCTTTGCTTAATGGATTCGGGATAATGATCTTGCTTAATGGATTTGGGATAATGATCTTGCTTAATGGATTTGGGATAATGATCTCGCTTAATGGATTTGGGATAATGATCTTGCTTAATGGATTTGGGATAATGACTTTGCTCAATGGAAAAGGATTTTCTTTGACTGATCCTTTTCTTAATAGTTTTGGGATAATGATTTTGCTTAATGGAAAAGGATTTTCTTTGACTGATCCTTTTCTTAATAGTTTTGGGATAGATCTTGCTCACTGGATTTGGGAAAAGGGATTTCCTTTGACTGACCCTTTTCTTAATAGTTTGGGATAAGAGTCCCAAGGGTAAGCAATTCTCGGATTCGTATGCTATTGTTACCCAAAAGGAACAGTTTGAATTCGTAGCAATAATACATGCACATGAATTAAATTTAGGTATAAGTCCTACCTTGTAGCGATTTCACTCCAACAGCATGGGGTGTTCTGCCGTACCCCAGTGTTCCGGTGTCGAGGCGTCGTACCACCTGTGAAGGATCTCCGCCCGGATTTGTAAATATCTCGTCCTTCTCGGGTCCTTTTCGTTGATATCGAAAGGCGGCATCCACGGGTGTTCGATAGTTATGGCCGTCAGCTTAGTTGGCCATTTCACGAGTTCACTTTTATTGTTATTTCGGTCCGCGAATGAATTTAGAACACTAGATTCAAACAATGCCTCGTATTCCGAATCGTAATACGGCTCTACTCCGATGTATTGTGCCTCGTAAGAATTGGCGGGTTCTGATGATAGCTCTATTAGTTGGCGTCGCGCACGTTTCTTCACTCCGCCTCGCCTACTTTTTGGCATTTGTTAATATCGAGAGTTAGGATCGCGAACACTGGCTTTATTCATTGGTTTATATGTGTAAACGCGTAGCGTGCGAGGGACCGCACTGCTATTTCGGAGGTGTGTGAGTTGTGTAATACGGCGTGCGAGGGACCGCACTAGCTGTATTATTTGTCTGTTGCTAAATACAATAGTGGCGTGCGAGGGACCGCACTGCTATATTGTAATTAGGTGTGTTATTTGTGTGATGAATAAGCCAGGTGACACTCGAATTATAATTCTCACTTAAATTCACGAGAAGTAGATATTCAATATAAAAGAATAATTAATATGTTGAACGCGTGGCGGAATAAAGTGATACGTATGAACGTAGAAGTATGAGGGTTTTTATCCTTCAAAATAATCAACTATAATTTTAACGTTATAATATATTTATTCATTCACCACTTGTACACTAATACACTTAAGAGTTAAAGTTGTGACTAAGGTTAAAGTTAAACTAGAGTTTGAATTGAATTAGAGTTAGAATTAAACTAGAGTTTGAATTGAATTAGAGTTAGAATTAAACTAGAGTTTGAATTGAATTAGAGTTAAAGTTAAACTAGAGTTTGAATTGAACTAGAGTTAAAGTTAAACTAGAGTTTGAATTGAACTAGAGTTAGAGTTAGATTCGGAGTCCCGATTTTGAGTTGTTGTCGGTACGAGGTCGCGGATGAGACTGACGAAGTCGGAGCCTGCACTCAGGTCCTTCGTTTCGGCGGCTCGGCCGCTGCCGACGCCCGCAAGTGGGGGTGCATGGTAGTGGGATCGCGAGGTAGTGGGATCGCGAGGTAGTGGGATCGCGAGGTAGTGGGATCGCGAGGTAGTGGGACGACGCGCTACTATGATAGCGCCGCGCTTAGAAACTAGGAGAAGCAAGGTGTCATGGCCGCCGAGGGCGGACTTTTCGAATCAATTAAGAAGAGACTTAGAATTCTTTTAGTTAGTCTCAATTTCCTTGATGTGTTATGAAAATTTTCGGCAAATCTCACTTACAGGCACGTAACTAAGTCGTTCCGAACGAAGGAAACTGGCTTACATAGCGATCTTAGCCTGTGTGCCGAGAAGCGTTGTTCCTCAATTTCCTTGATGTGTTATGAAAATTTTCGGCAAATCTCGCTTACAGGCACGTAACTAAGTCGTTCCGAACGAAGGAAACTTGCGTACATAGCGATCTTAGCTCTGTGTGCCGAGAAGCGTTGTTCCTCAATTTCCTTGATGTGTTATGAAAATTTTCGGCAAATCTCGCTTACAGGCACGTAACTAAGTCGTTCCGAACGAAGGAAACTTGCGTACATAGCGATCTTAGCTCTGTGTGCCGAGAAGCGTTGTTCCTCAATTTCCTTGATGTGTTATGAAAAATTTCGGCAAATCTCGCTTACAGGCACGTAACTAAGTCGTTCCGAACGAAGGAAACTTGCGTACATAGCGATCTTAGCTCTGTGAGCCGAGAAGCGTTGTTCCTCAATTTCCTTGATGTGTTATGAAAACTTTCGGTAAATCTCACTTACAGGTACGTAACTAAGTCGTTCCGAACGAAGGAAACTTGCGTACATAGCGATCTTAGCTCTGTGTGCCGAGAAGCGTTGTTCCTCAATTTCCTTGATGTGTTATGTAAATATTTCGGCAAATCTCACTTACAGGCACGTAACTAAGTCGTTCCGAACGAAGGAAACTTGCGTACATAGCGATCTTAGCTCTGTGTGCCGAGAAGCGTTGTTCCTCAATTTCCTTGATGTGTTATGAAAATTTTCGGCAAATCTCGCTTACAGGCACGTAACTAAGTCGTTCCGAACGAAGGAAACTTGCGTACATAGCGATCTTAGCTCTGTGTGCCGAGAAGCGTTGTTCCTCAATTTCCTTGATGTGTTATGAAAATTTTCGGCAAATCTCGCTTACAGGCACGTAACTAAGTCGTTCCGAACGCGTTCCGAACGAAGGAAACTTGCG